>JAGDQP010000727.1:0-120800 GCA_022664845.1 Lepisma saccharinum
CCGTACATCATTACAGGTAAGACACATTGATTATAAACTTTACGCTTCAGACACATTGGAAGTTTGCTTTTGAAAATAAAGTGTAGTCTTCCAAAAGAACTCCACGCCATTTTACATCTTCTATTTATTTCATCAGTCAACTTTGCACTCGATGTTTTAAGCTGGCCTAGGTAAACATACTCATCAACTATGCCTATTGTCTCTCCGTTAATCTTCACTTCCTTCTTTGCAGCATGTTGGTTGTACATTACTTTTGTTTTACATAAGTTCATTTTAAGGCCTATTTTCGAACTCTCGTTACTCAGTTCTTCCATTCTGGTTTGTAGTTCTTCTGCACTTGAAGCAAACAGGACTATATCATCAGCGAACCGTAAATGATGAAGATATTCGCCATTAATTTTAATTCCAACTTCATCCCAGTTTAAATTCTGGAACACTCTCTCCAGGACCGCACAAAACAGTTTCGGAGAAATTGAATCTCCTTGCCTTACCCCTTTTCCAACTTTAAATTTTTCACTGTCTTGATGCAGCCTAATGACAGAAGTATATATATATATATATATATATAACGTCCAGGTATACACTTAATAAAATGGCCTTCAATCCTACTTTACACTGGATCCTGGATCCGCGCCTGTATATCTATCCATCTATATATATGGAGCTCGTTTGGAAGATTACACTTTTTTTTCAAAAGCAAACTTCCAATGTGTCGCATGCGTAGAGTTTACCATCAATGTGTCTTACCTGTAACGATGTACGGCTGTGAAACTTGGGCATTGAATACGCAAACGACTCAAAGATTAAGAGTCATACAAAGAACAATGGAGAGATGTATGCTAGGAATAACCAGGACGGACAGGAAGACAAATGAATGGATTCGCGCACACACAAAGGTAGAAGATACAATCAAGACTACAAAGAAGATGAGATGGAGATGGGCTGCTCACATAGCTATATGAACAGGGACGACGAATGTACTACATTGGATTCCCAGAGAAAAGGAACGACCGAGATGACGTCCAAATACAAGATTGGTAGATTAAATGAAGCGTTTTTCAGGAGCTACATGGATGAGGATAGCATCAGACTGAGTTATGTGGAAAGAAAAGGGAGAGGCCTTCATCCACCAGTGGTTAGATAAGATAAAATAAATTTTATGGGCGGTAATAGCACTATGGCTTACACCCGTCCCGTCCAGTGGTTAGAAAACGACTGAATATGATGATGATTATAATTCATAGCCATGACGTCAATTCACTAGTGGATGAGGCCTCTCCCGAAGGTGGTCTACTGCTCCAACGCTGACCAGACGGATTGGGAGAGGAGAGCCGAAGCTCTCAACTGTGATCGCCACTGTCTTTTATTCACAGCAGCTTCCCAATTGCATCACGATGCTGGGTGGGCACCGTTCCAGACTCTGTCGCTTTGAAAAAAAATCCCTTGGCAGAGCCGGTAATCGAACACGGGACCCGACGATCAGTAGTCTGCGACGGTAGCCACAGTGGTTATATGAATGACAGACGAAACAAAGAATGACAGCTTCATTCAGTTAGCGCCACATTGGATAATGTGTCCCTTATCTGTCAGATTTCTTGTATCATTGCAATTAGACATAAACTCTGTAATCATCATTGTTTAATCAACTACTAAACGCACCCTTCTTATAAAGTTACCATTGAACCGAAATATTTATTTGGAAATAAATGACACGGATAATAGGCCTATATATATTTTGGATACTTACTATTCATTCGGCAAATTGCTATATATTCTATATTCGGGTAATTATATTCCAGAATGTCATTTGCAATCGAAAAACTATACTGGTTGTTTGGTACTTCACTTTCTTCTCGCTAGTACCAAACAATTACTAGACTCAGCAATAATCTGATAGTACATTCTATATAGTGTTTGAGAAGAAAGTGAAGGAGAAAGTTCTGGTATTTCCTCAAAACTGCCGACCAGACGTTGCGAAAACGATATAATAAATGCTTCGTTTTATTGCTAACTTAAATATGTTTCCAAATGATGAGTTCTAGTAAGGTCTTTATTAAGTTCAACGAATTATAAAAAGCTAAGGAAGTTGCTTGTAAGTGTCACATATGCAAAATGTGACCAGAAGTCTGTTCTTTCCTAAATTAGTGTTTCCTGTTTGTACGGTGAATGTACCTGCAAACCACTGCGAATTCTCTTGCGCTAAGACTAGTCTTGGAGGGTGGGGCCATAAACTAACTCTTACACACCACGCGATGTTCTTACTGTACGGAGACAATTATTTGTTTAAAATATTAAGTATGACATTCATTTTGTAACTAGATTGTTATGACTTTTTTAAAAGTATTTCGCGTTTATTTGCACTTAATTTACTGAATTTTTGAAAATGAAAACTCTCCGAATTCCAAATTTGCCACTGGGTTTTGACTGAACGTGTCACAAAACACACTTTGGGTTAGCTACTTACTTGACATTTTATGAAAATTGCACTTTCATATCCTTAATATTTTACACACATACCTTCTGTTCAAAGTGCCCCCACTTTTGACTTAGTAAGGTGGCAGCCCTTATTAATTGATAGTAAGAAATGAATAAATAAGGAAGGAATACGAAGAAAAAGGAGACAAATTCTACTTTGTGTTAATTTATTTTAAATAACATTTTTAGATTTAATATTACAAAATAGAAAACTATACGTTAAGGATGCGTGTTAGATAATGTTCAAGTATTAAATCATTTACGTCACCGGTGATTTCTTTTTATGTGATATGTTACGTGAGTGGAAAGTAATAAAATGATTTACAAAACCTGTCTCCTTACTGCTTTCGTTTCTTTGCGTAAGTATTTTGTTTCTCTACACAAAAGAGCAACGCTTTTATTCTCACATTACTAGTCATGACTCATGAGGCATTTTCCCATAGCTTCTCCTAGAGAGAGACTCATGCTATCAGGTAGCTTAATTAACCAGGAAGCCATAGATCTCTTGGAAATACTTGGTTCGTTCAATATAAGTTTTCTGTGAAAAAAGCTGAGAGTGAGAAAATGTTCTATTTTTATCTTTTCTGGGATGATTTTATTAGTAAAAGCAAAATTGAATCGAAAGTTTAGGATCCTTATCGTGTAAATTCTGACTGTTTAAATTACAAGTCAACTAGGTGAAACTATCTTTAAGTTGGTACGAGCGTATTATTTTTACCATGCAGAAGCACTTAACTGAAACAAGTTTCTCACAATTAGGGTTACCAACCGTTGGATTTTAATTGACATGTTTGGTTTTTAAACCTTTCTAGTAATATTAGGGTAGCACTGGAAGATCTGTTACAGGCCCTTTATTGTATCTCCTTTGTTTTTGTTTGTTTATCCGTCTAATCTGTATGTGTGTCTGTCTATAGCAATAGGCCCTTAAATGATATCTCTCACACCTAAAAAGTTTTAGAGTCTATTAGAAGGGGTAAATCGAAAGATGCAATCCAACTGTATCTCAATCCAAGTGTTATTTTTAAAACCTTCGAGTCCAATTTACTAGTGATCTTTCACTGTTCATACAGTTGCGAACAATTTCTTCTCTCTGTAGGATTTAAAATTAAAAGCAGTCTTTATCGCAACAATACGTTTCATATATATGCCGACCGAAGTAGTCGTGTGGTCTACGGCGTTAGGCGGCGTCTCCAAGATTACGGGTTTGAATCCCGCCTGGGGCATGGATGTCTGAGGATTTTAACAAGCATTGCACTCATATAATCGTGACGGGCCGAAGTCAAAATTACTAAAATGCCCCGTACAGAATTAAGTTTAAAAAAGTTTTTTTTACGTATCATAATGATAAATAACAAACGACATATGAAAAGCGAATGGGTTGTATGTGTATGCTGCCATATACAATGAACTTTCACTAAACAACTTCATTGACTCTTAGTTAGCAGTAGTCGTACTTCTGTCTAAACAGTTCTAAGGTCTACTCGAGAAATAAAATCGGACGGTTCAATGCATAATTTTGTAGGTGAAAATGTCTCTTTTCGTAATCCCAAGGAGCAGTTTTACTTTTCTCGTAAATACAAATTATGTTTTGTTTAACTCTAAACATAAAATCAAGGACCACCAAATGGGAACTATAATTTTTTTCTGAAATGTCGAATGTTCTTGTTGCCATGAAGGTATTGGCACAAACAACTGAAGACTATTTAGGGGGGAGCCGAAACGATCAGTAATGCAGGGGCGTTCAATTAACGAACATTGTAATTGAACATCTGTTGTTGGTAAGCCGATAGTTGTATATATCAAATAATTATTGGAAATTAAAACATCGTTCATGTTGAGGATTTCCTGGAATCGAAAATTACGCTTACATAGAGAAGCCACTGGAAATTAAACAATGGTATGGTTACCATACGTCCGTATTTTAAACGCCCTGTTCGTGTCCGTACAGTACTTTGCAAAATTTAAGTAAATGTAGGTAATTTTCACTTCATCAATTGTTGACTGTTAATTACGTATTGTAAACCCATATATTTCCACAAATACATATCACGCCATTTATAAAGACTTTGCCTTGCACACAAATGCAAATTGTTCCTACAGCATTAAACTGTAGCATCGCCTAGTAAGGTGGGTGTCCATGTTATGGCCATGTTCCTGTTATGGCCACCCCCTACTGTGAGTAAACAAAAGAATCCGCTATATGGCATCAGTATCCAGGGAGGAGGATCTGGCAGTGTGTCACGTGATCATTTTCCGTCCAGCCAGGTTGAATAATATGGCGTCAGTTGCTTCTTTTGTGTTTTTCGTGTGATCTCTTATTGTTTTTCTCTTGTTAGTCTCCTTAGTTTTATGGACGGTACTTCTCAAATATTTTTTTATGAAAACCATCGTACTGTATAAATTTTTAATGCTCTCTCGATTGGTGTTGTCATTGGTGACGTATTTTTTACGAGTTGTTCATAATCAAACGATTTTCGTGAAAGCTGATTTGCTCCTGATATGGCCACTCAGGCCATTGTCATTGATTCGTCATCGTCATCTGATCCAGATGATCACCTTCACGTTGGTACTCTGTGTATGGATACAGGTGACTCTCCGCCAACCACGGAATCATCCAGCAGCAATTCATCTTCCAGCTTTAGTAGAAATGCATTATGAAACTGAAAAAAAAAATCACAATTTGTATAACATAGAACAAGGATGGCCATACATATACCTGATATGGCCACTAGGAAAACTTTTGGAATTTCTTTTTTTTTTTTACCAGTAAAACTGTTTTCATGGGGCATGATTTTTTTTTCTATGAAAGTCCAGTAGTCCATGAAAACGATGAAAAAAACTTTTGATTTCTTTTAAAATGGCGGCTAGAAAAATTCTCAAACATTAGCATGGCCATATGAAGAACACCCATCCTTATTTGTATTGCTTAGTAATGTTCCTTCATTGTTCATTTCCAAGCACTGTTTTAGAAATACAAATTGAAAAGTAATGACCAGACGATCCTCCGACCCTGGCAATAGAGAAAATACAAATGTAAACAATTAGTTTTAAGTTTGTATTTCATGTTGGTGTGCCACGTAATTATTTGGAGTTTCATTTTATTTAAGTAAATATCCTTTAAGCTAATTTGTCCGTATTCAGAACGTAAATATTATGGTAACCCTAACAATGGTAATTGATTTATCAATTTTATCAATATCTATATTTAGATATACCAAACATCGATCGAGAAAGATGTCGAAAAAGCCACAGCCTTAAAGACGGCCATAAATGTTTAGCCACTTTTAGATTAGATACTTGCACTTCAGTACAACTAGTCACTATAGTCACAGTTTAGTATTGCTTTATAATCCACTGTCCACTGCTTGCAGAAACCCTAACCTAGCTTAATATTTGACGTCATCGTGTAAAAACTGTTGTTTTGTTTACTATGACTGGTCTTCCAGTTTAACTGCAATTCTTTGTTAACATTACCCCCTCACAATTAACGAACTATTTCAGCTGTTCTTTGTTGCTCCACTTACCTCCCTTAAGAAAACTTCCAATACGTCGTGGTTGTTTCGTCCTTCTGTTACAGCTTCAACCAAAAGGAGACTGATACCAATTTGCTAATTAATGCTGCTTCTAAATCTTTTGTTCACTTTTCTTTTCCTTTTGAACTCTGTAAAACGAATAAAACAAACATAGAACAACGAACTCAACAAAACTTATTTCTGTATCATCACCAAATATAGTATTGAGCAAGTAATTATTTAACATTTTTAAAGTTAATCATAAACACAGAATTTTACAAAATTTCAAATCAACCATACATTTCGCTCCAGTATTTCATAGCTTTTAGTTTTATATGTGCTCTTCGCTTCAAGAATTCGGATTAGTCTTTTCCTGATTTAAAAGTGGATTATGTGCAAAAATATTTAAATGTATTCAATTCGTCAGGGTACAATATTGTAAGAAGTATTGGTTTACGTCTTTTAGTCTACATAACCATAAGAATATCACAGGTTGTATTAGAAATGATGGAACGGGATCATCTCGTTTAATCGCAACTCGTTCCATTATGACAGCGTGCTATTTGAATTTCAATATATTTATGGCGTTTAGGCAATTTTGACTCAGGTCAGAATGAAGTACGGGGGAGTATAGTGACCGAGGCCTGATTAATATTGCGAACCTCCTACACAGCACTCACTACTAGTGCATTGGGTTTTCTTTTCTTGCATTGCTTCAAAAATAACAGTGTGTTTCTGTTTTTTTCAATCAACTACGTATACTAATGTAATATCTTATTGTCTCTCTCAAAAATAAATTAAGGCAAAAACTAAATTCACCAATGTATTTCTGGTAAAATTCTAGTCCAAAATGATATGTTACATGACCCATTTCCTATTTAAAAAATCGAGCAAGATTCAAGATTGCCTATTTCAAGATGGCGGATATGACGAACGTACCTTATAAAAGATAGCGCATTCACCCAATATCCATTTGTTTTCCATTATTTCAAACATTTTATAAATAAACTTATATTTTCCTACTTAGATCACGCTTATCCTTATGAACAAAAATTTTCGCCACTGTTGCCGTCTTTATGAACGAAAGTACTTTTACTGATGGTTTCTGGTGGTTTCCTGATGTAACCTGCCCCTCTACCAAGTTTGGTCAAAAAGCTGTTTGAAGCATCGATAGGTTTACTGGTAAGTACATTTCCGATACAAATTTTGATATGTCTATTTCTTTCACTTGAACATTCTTATGAGTGAATATACATACGCTACCACATTTTGTAAACGACCGAGAAATACTCATGAGACTATAATTATCTAGGTTTACAGCATTTATAACGTTGTTGTCTTATCAGTGTTCTGTTGAACAAAGTACTTTAACTGACTGGAGTACTGAAAGCAAATGAACTCCAAGAAATTCTAAACTATTAGCTAAACCTTGTACGTTTTGGTAGAGTATGGTTAATGTATTATTTCTACACACATTTCTATTGTCTGTGATATTGATGTCAGCAGAACTGAAACTGAAAGTACCGGTATAAATAAAATTCGGTAGAGTTTGGATTGGCAGTAATTTAGTTAATCTTACCTAAGCTACGCCTGAAACTGTTTTCAGTTGTACTAAAAAAAGAGGGGGTTGGGGTATTTTTCTCAGAGTTGGATATTGTTTACTCTTGTATTTCCATCTGTATATTTTGGTAGTTTTGTGGTGGGGTAGGGCTAATACAAAACTGTCGTTGTGTAACTGTGTCTGCTTTTTTGTAATATGTACCGTAACATATAGTCAAGTGGCTGGTATTTCCGAAATCGTTTTTCAACAGTTTTGCAAGCTCATGTAGATACAATTGCCTAATGAAACTTCCTCAAGGGCTCTACCGATCTGGGCAGCACTGGAGACAAGCGAAGAGCTGAAGAGAAAGTGTGGTTTCTTCCTCGCTGCAAACACCATATGGTTGGCAATTGCCGTATCGCCTCGCGTCAAGTACGTTTCTGTTATGCGGAGAGATAAATAGATTATGTAAAAACTAAATCTTTAACATCACTCTGACAACTTACTTATCATTTTCTCATCTTCTGTGTTGGATTAAAAAGAATTCAGTAATATATACTGCTTGTTGTGGAGCTGTTAGATATAAGCGATATAAGCAAAAATATCTTCTAGTTATAGTTGATCTACAATATCTTATTAAACCTTCCATTGCTAATCTTCAGGCACAGATACTGTCTCAAAAGAATGCCACTCATTTTGTTATTTGTACTAACTTTCTCCAAGAGTCCTCCAATTCATAAACACAACATACACCACATCCCAAGATCAATCTGTTACCAATCCTTGTTGTCGATGATTCAAAGGATGACAGCGAGCAAATACTTGTAAAGGGTACATAATCTTTCCTTGGTGACACCGACCATCAGTTAGTGACCACAAAGGCAAGGGAAAAGTTATGCATCTCGAATAGAGAAAACAAGGGGTCAAAACGACTGAAATTCGAAGTGAAACGATTAAATAATCCGAGCATAAAAGCAGATTACCAACTCGAACTCTCAAATAGGTTCGAAATTTTAGCCGACTCGAGTAATAATAATAATGATGATAATAATAATGAAATTGATGTAAGTAAGATGTGGGAGGCAATTAGTGAAACAATTAAGAGCGCAGCGAAGGAACGCGTAGGTGAGAAGAAACAACAGAAAAACAAACCTTGGTTTCATGAAGAATGCCTTAAACTTCATGAGGAACGAAAACAGGCAAGGCATCGATGGGTAAGTAATAAAAGCGAAGCAAATACGAACCACTACAGTAACGCGAAACGAAACGCCACACGTGGTTTCAGAAACAAAATGCGAGAGTATCTGACGGAGAAGATTCAGGAGATAGAGGAAAACGGGAAGACAAATAACATACGAGATCTATACAAAGGGGTAAACTCGTTAAGAAAAGGTTACCAGCCGAGGCTAGGAATTATTAGAAATGAACGTGGAGACCTTCAGGCTGATCCGACTAAAATCGTCGATGTGTGGAAAAGTTATTTCGACAAACTTCTTAATGTACACAACGGGGAACAAACAGAGGAATTTGAAATCCATACCGCAGAACCGTGGATTCCCGAACCTAGCGAGATCGAGATAGAAATGTCGGTAAAGAAATTGAACATTTTCAAATCACCAGGAATAGACAATATACCAGCCGAATTAATTAAAGCAGGAGGAACGGCACTAATCAAGGAACTACATAAATTAATAAGTGCTATATGGAGAAAGGAGAAGCTCCCAAAGGAATGGAAAACCTCAATAATAGTTCCGATTTACAAAAAAGGTGATAAATCGGACTGTAATAATTATCGCGGAATCTCGCTACTTCCAACCTGTTACAAGGTATTAAGTAATATTCTGCTGGCACGCCTAAGTGTATACGTAGATGAAATAATTGGAGATCACCAATGTGGATTTAGAAGAAATAGATCCACGTTGGACCAGATGTTCGCCTTGAGACAAATTTTGGAGAAGAAATGGGAATATAATGGGACGGTTCATCAGATATTCATTGATTTTAAGAAAGCATATGATTCTATCAAAAGGGAAAGATTATACAGTATCCTGATACGATTTGGAATTCCGAAAAAATTGGTTCAACTAATGAACATGTGTCTCAACGACCCCACAAGCAGAGTACGGATAGGTAATAATATGTCAGATAGTTTCAAGATTTGCAACGGATTGAAACAAGGCGATGCCTTGTCCCCACTATTGTTTAACTTTGCTTTAGAATATGAGATTTTAAAAATTAAAGGGAACAAAATGGGACTATCATTGAATGGTTAGAATCAACTGTTTGTATACGCGGATGATTTAGATTTAATAGGGGATGATATAGATGCACTACAAAGCAACACCGATGTCTTAGTAGAAGCGTGCGATGAGATAGGTCTACAGGTGAACATAGATAAAACAAAATACATGATAACAAGCCGAAACACAGGGAATGAAGGAAATAAAAACATAAGAATTAGGGATGAGGTCATAGAGAAAGTAAACAAATGTAAATACTTGGGAGCATACGTAACAAGCAAAAATGAGGTCACGGAAGAAATAAGAGGTCGCTAAGTATCGGGGAACGCATGTTTCAAATTAGTCCAAAAACTTCTAACATCGCGATTAATATCAAGGAAATCGAAATTAAAAATATACAAAATGGTTATTCTGCCGGTAATACTTTATGGCTGCGAAAGTTGGAGTACGACCCTAGCAAATGAACATAAATTATGTGTATTTGAAAATAAGGTTTTGAGAAAGATATACGGGCCGAAACGCGACGAGATGACAGGAGAGTGGAGGAGACTGCATAATGAAGAACTCCACGGACTATACGATTCACCAGATGTTGTAAAAATAATGAAATCGCAACGACTAAGGTGGGCAGCCCATGTAGCTCGGATGGGGGAAAAACGAAGATTATGTTCTATCCTGGTTGGAAGGCCGGATGGAAAGAGGCCATTGGGAAGACCGAGACGTCGTTGGGAGGACAATATTAGAAGAGATCTTCGAGAAGTAGGTGTTCGTGACGAAAATCTGCTTGATATTGCCCAGGATAGAATCCAATAGCGAACGTTTGTTACTGCGGCGATGAACTTGCGAGTTCCATAAGCCATAGAGTTAGTTAGTTAGTTATTATGATCTTACGTCACACTGTGATATGAATTGCCAGTGTATACATTTTGTGTCCTTAAACAATAGCTAAATGGCGAAGACAAAGGAAACCTTGGGCCTTTACGGATAGGAGCGAATACCAAGAAATATTTAAGAAAACTAAAAATATAAAATAATGGACAAAGTATCCATTTAAAACATAAGGTCAGAACAACGAGTTTTAAGTTAACCTTTTCCTCAGAATTGTTTAGTTAACTAAAAATGTATTATTTATTATTAATTAAGTCTTATATAAACTATTTCCCTTTTAATTTTATTTAGGCTTTTACGAAATTAAATTTATTATATAGGTACATATTCCAGTTTTAAGAAAACACCTACCCACGTAATATTTCATTACGCATTACTATGCATTGTTCATGATACGAAGTGAATAGGTACTTATAATGGATAAAATTTCCTCATCTTACGAGCTAATTCTACATAACAGGGTGAATCAAATGACTTTATGTATCTCGTAAAATACATAGCTCGAAGAAAATGCTTGCGATTTGGATTCAGACACCTTGATTTCTTATCTGCTTCTAATCTTCTAAGTCTTTCCTTATGGCCGGACAAAGAGTTGCTCGTAGGGGCATATAACGCAAATGTAAAAGAAGCACCCGGAAAACAATATTCACCCAGGCAAGCACAGATTCAAAATTTCTCTGGGCACGGGTACAGACTAGGTACCGGTACTAAATGCACATTCAGATTCATAGAAAATGACCGATAGGAATATTTTAGAGAATCCGATATTTGGCATAATATGGTAACAACTCACTATCATACGTTGCAAGCACAACATATGGGAAATTAATTTCAAAACTATGTAGAATATCGGTTTCTTATTTCCATTTTGTGCTACTTGTCAAATTAATGTCATCGGCCGTTTTCTATGAGCCTGGGTGCAGATTGCCAAGGATCTTCAGTTAACCGGTCAAATTCTCGAACTCTACCAACACAGTCGAAAACAGCTCACACTACATTTTAAACACATATGATTCAGATCCAAAACTAAGGAAGCTCAAAGTTTTGAATTGAGTATGGAGCAAATTTTAGCTTAATAAACTCGCCAAGTATCAAGTTCTCACACTTAAATGCGTTTACAGGATATTTGATTACTCATTCACCATCATCAAAACATTTATGATCGTTTACTATATAGGCCTAACAGAGGTAGGTAGGCTTAGCACACAAGCAAAGAGAAAGAAGTAATCTTACAAATAAAGAGGAAGAAGTAATCTTACAAATAAAGAGAAAGAAATAATCTTAAAGTCTGATCTTCTCAATCACAATCTTTACACAGAATCGCGCGTAAAATTCCTATGTACAGAATAATATGGAAAGAGGATCTTAAGTTAGTACAAATATTCTACAAAAATAAATGAAATCACAGCAAAATATATCTGTAGAAAGGGCACGGCTGCAAATAAGGGGGCCAAAGGAGGCGCCGAAAGAAAGTAAGGATGTTGGTAAGACAAGGAGACAGAAAATACTGCCTGTAAAGGACAAATTGTAATACTGATTGACACCAAAAGAAATTGTAATACCGGTATGTACGCTGTACCAACAGCTACGGTTGCTCGGTTAACGCTTCTCATACATTATAGTGTAGTAACTTTTACACTGGGAAAGGAGGTTTAATCACTGATAGGTACAGAATTCAAAAGTGTTACACTTAAATTACTAAGAAGTTATGGTTGTAAGAAGTGTTGTGTATACTCATTTACAAGTATTATGAGGAGAAAAGAAAAGAAGAAAATTATATAAATTTGAACTTTCCTGTCCAGTCCAGCCAACATGGGAACATAATCTGGAATTATTTTTCTGTCGTCTCCCTCCTTTTTATTACTAAAAGGAAAAGGACTTTATAATGCTGCAAATTGGATGGATTTTAATTCATATTGACAACAAAGCAATAGAAACTACCAAGCACTACAACTAAAGCAAAGACTTGTTAAGGGTATTAAGAAAACTCGAGTTGTGAAATTCGCTTCTGCTTACAACATACATACACTCACTGTCTTGCTACTAATATAATATAAAATGTTGCGCTGAAGATATTTTAAATGTTAGATTAAGGTTATTGATAAAGTTGACGTGTTAATTATTTGCTCTGATCCCTGCCAAATGTGAATATTATATAAATACAGGGTGACCCAAAGGAAACTTCCCAAAGGAAATTTCGTAACCAATTGATTTGCAGCAAAAATTTCGACATACACCCCTTTTAATTTAAGGGAGCAGATGCCATCGTGGAACCTCCCTTCCAAACATCGTACCTAAGTAGAAGTTAGCGGGCGGGGCTTTAGTTATGGTACCTACTCAACATTCGACTGGTGAAATTGATAGAACTCTGGAAATTTTCAGACACCATGTTTGGCAGCAGGGTTTGAACCTACGTGCTTCCCCTTCCCCACGAGCAATGTAGATCTGAAATTCGCGGTATTAACGTATTCATCACATGGGGTTGAGTTCTATTGGCTCACAAAACATGAGATAGCACGTTTAAATTTAGCATAGTGATATTTCGAGGAGTATTTTATACTAATGATGGCAGTTGGATGGCAGCCCATAACGTTAAATAGTGTAAAATATTATCTTACCTGCCAAGTTTCACTTCATAATATTTGACAGTTGCAAACGCAATTTCTCGCTAAGTTTTCAAATAAACTAGTAAATGATCAAATGCTTTTGTAAATAGAACCTATAAACCATTGATATGATGTGTCACTTGCCCCATGTTGTCATTGAAGAAAGTTTATCTTTTTGCCACTAGACCACAATAAAACTGGAAAGCATGCAATGCTTGATCACGATGGCACCTTCTCCCTTAAATTAAAAGGAGCGTGTGTCGGGATTCCTCCTGCAAATCGGTTGGTTACGAAATTAACGGGGTGGGAAGTTTCCTTTGGGTCACCCTGTATTTATATAATATTCACATTTGCCAGGGATCAGAGCAAATAATTAACACGTCAACTTCATCAATAACTTTAATCTAACATTTAAAATATCTTCAGTCCAACCTTTTATATAAAAGTGAATGGGAAACATATAACTTATGTATGAAGTGTTGCTTACCCTTCAGGCGTTCAGAACAAAATTTCGAAAACTTTGAAGTTCTGTAACTCGTGTTTCATGAAACTTCGAAACATAGTACTACGGGTGTGTTAATTTATACCCATCATCAATGCGCTGTGGAAGTTTCATGCTGATTTTCGTGTCCTACGAGAGACATTTTCCTTATACACTATGTATGTGCATTTTCGAATAAAAAGAAGTTCTAGGTAGTCTTTTATATATAACCCGAAATATATGTGACACAGGGCAACGCCCTAGCCGAGCTGGTCTACCAGTTCCCGTAAGATCACCGAAGTCAAGCAGCTCTAGGTCTGGTCAGTGCTTGGACGGGTGACCTTGAAAAAAAAAGTTTGAATTTCAGTGCTTCCGTAAAGTCCCGCACTGAGGAGTGACCACTCTCTAACTTCTACAGTGATCTCTTATCATGCACATGCTTCATGCAACTAAAGCGGTTGTCACGAGTGTGGATGCTTCGGTTTCTGTCTATCCGAAGACATTTACCGCGAATCGGAGTATGTAAGTAGAAAGAAAGAAGGTGAAAAAAGAAGATAGAGAAAGAATTTTGTTGAAGAGGGCAAACACCAGAATATGCATTGCTGTATATTCTGAAAAAAATCCCTGTATCGGACTAACTATAATAGATTACCTGGTAAACCACGCAAGCTGCAAAGGGTGGGAAAACCCAGGTAATATGTCTGTATTGACTCTACTTTGAATCGCATCCTGGAAGCAAGTGTCTGTGTTGAAACATGCAAACGCCGGTCAGCTGCTGCATCTCAGGTGAATGGCTTTTTCATCCAGGGACTGCATCCACGAGGCGGGTTGCCCTCTCTGTCGTTTCGGTGTCCCAACAAGCGTCTACAGGTGGTCAGTCCCCAAGTGATCACCCCTTATGATTGCCTCACAGTCAAGTACGTATCTGAATTGAAAAAAACATCTGGTTGCACCCCTTTACAGTTAAGCTTGACTGATTGGCTCTCAAAAAGGGCTTTCAAAATGAAACTGAATGCCCAACATGACTACTAATGGTACTGGGTGCTTCGTCTCGCTGTCGCCCGGTTTCCCGGACAGTTGCTACCACGGTTGCCGCTGACCCCATTCGTCATGCTTCCACAATGAAGTAACTGCTTCTTCCAGTCGCCCAACATGATGACTAATGGTACTAGGTACTTCGCTTCGCTGTCGCCCGGTTTCCCGGCCAGTTGCTACCGCGGCTACCGTTGACCATGATCGTTATGTTTCCATAATTAAATGGCTGCTTCTTCCGGTCTTCGTTTCGGTATCAGGAGACGGCATTCTTCACTGGCAACGGGTGACCGTTGCCGTACTCCAGATGGTGTTGCCTGTGCGGCGTCCACCCAGCGTCGTAATGCCAATTGGGGAGCTACCTGAATAAACAGGTAGCGATCACAGTTGAGAGCTTCGGCTCTCCCCTCCCAACACATCTGGTCAGCGTGGGAGCAGTAGACCACCTCTTCCCTCCGGGAGAGGCCTCATCCAGTATTGGATTAAATATGGCTGTGAATTATTATGAATTATATGTGACACAAAAATGTCATATTTTGAACATGGTCCAAGGTTTATTTGTACAAAATATGACAATTTTGTGTCACACACACACACACATTTGTTGACAGGGGGAGAAATTTTTAATTCACTATGTCCAGGAAACACGTATTATAAAAGTAAAAAAAATTCAAATCAAAACTCTGAAAGGTACAGAAATTATTAACAAAAAACCAAGCTGGCGTCCGGCTCGGACCCCCCTCTTTGGTATGCGACTGTTAAAAACAAGCTACAACATATAACTTACAAGCCCTATAATAATAATAATAACCCATAGCTTGCTACATAAGCTAAGTGGTTGTTTGTTTTAGGTAATAATTTTCCACCGACTTATAAAAGATTTGATATCTGAAAAGATTACTTATAAACTTTTAGTTCACTTCTATTTCTTTCTTAAAAAGATTTAATTAATTGGAATTCTTAAGAAATTTTCGATTTTATGCACAGAATGAATTATACCAAACACCTTATCCTAAAATAGGATTGCGGCTATTATGCAATGGCCAAGATTATGCGTGTAAAAACGACAAATGTTCTTGAATGACCTTTATTAATTTTAGATCCACATATAAGAAATGTGTTTATTAAATTAAAAAACGCGTTGAAAGATAAAAGAATAGAGTATAATTAATTAACAATTACATAAATTCAGTGTGTTTGTAATTAATTCACATTTATTTATGTCCTCGTACGCGTTTGGCTCCTCCGAGTATGTATGTTTCGTAAGCCCAAGCCCCTCTAAATTTTTCGTGCCCCTACACTTTGTAGCTAGCGGCGGGGCTGAAGCACGGGCAGCCACTGGTACAAATAACAAGGAAGCAGGTGGTAGAGGGAAACAAAGAGTAATTCTGACAACAATAATCATTGAGCAACAAAACGCTTTATTTCTGGCCCTACGAAACAGATGTTTCGTTTAATATTAATGTAGTTGAATCGTGAAATTGAATTAAATCTATGCTCTATGTAGTCAAGGTTTTCAAACTCTTTTCAGCTGCCGTACTCATAAATTGAAGAGAATATAATCGTGTGAAAAGAAAGAAACGATCATCTTTCCCTCCCTCTTTTCTTCGTTGGAAACCGGGAAATTTTGCATCCCGAGAATTATTTTCGGGACACCGGGACGCAGATTTCAATTCCGACACTGTTCCGGATTTTCTGGGACTAACAGCGATCCTAAGAGTAGGCCATATTTAAATAAATGACTCTACAGTACTTTATTAGTAGATTGATGACGTGTAATTTGGTTATCTTTTACATTTACACCCCCCCCCCTCCTTTAACGACCGTTTTATTTTTCTGCACAGAACTTGTCCCTTATTTTTACATACTTATTTTGGGTATTTAATAATTCCTAAAATTCTACTAATTTTAGATATAAAAAGGAATTTTAGAGGTCCTTAGGCCATGGCGTAATTTTTAAGTTGTGTGTGTGTGTATCTTTCCAAAGCACATCTTAATTTGACAAGTCTAATTCAGGAGTCTCCAACTTGTTTTGTCAGTGGGCCGGATTGAGATCATATTCTAAACAAGGGCCGTATTAAAAAGCATCAACTCAAAAGTAATATAGTAATTCTAATACATTAACCTTTCTGCACGTTGTATTTGTAATTTAGGATTTGTTTCTGGGTCAGTGAAAATCTCTACGTGGGCCGAATCCGACCCGCGGGCAGTGTGTTGGGGACCCCTGCTTGAATCCATGAAAAATATTTACAGAAATCACATTTGTGCTTGCTTGCTTTTGTAAGAATAAGCTTACTATCGTTGAAAGGAGACCATGCAAAAGAATTCCAAGCTTCTCCAAATATTCTCTATATATTTAAGTGAGACTTCTGATTCTTTAAGCTCTTTCATGCTTTTGTCTCTTGCAGTATTTGTGAAACACGAGACTTTCATTAACAAGATTTCATATAGAAGGAAATCCAACACGAAATCGTGATAAGAAAGTTTTCTTTTACTGTAGAGAAATAACTCTTAAATTAAGGAACGTATTTTCCAGGAATATACAAACTGCTAAGTGATTTTAACTTCCTCTGAACCATCTTGAATCTTTCGATTCTAATGAGTCTTGGTATTTTCTGTGCAAAATTTGTTTAATTTAATGTGAAATAGAACAGAAAACTTTGGTTCTACTCATTTATTTTCATGCTGGAAGTTTGGAATCAAATATTGGAAGGATAGAGATTATGAACAATCATCTATCGAAGAAAATGATATCTTAAGTACACTGGTAGTTAACATTGTTTAAATATTTATTTCTTCTCTTTCTTTAGTTGTACGATGTGTTTCAAATCAAATTACATCGTTTTAGGTAACTCTACAATAAGACAGTAAAATTTTATATACTCCAAAGTTTTCAAAGATCATATAACCAAAGGAAATGTCTACATCATGCTTTAAATACCGAGCCGCCGTAGCTCAGTGGTCGGGAGTTCGTGGGTTCGATCCCAGCGGCCGACCATCCTGAATGAGGTTTTCCCAGGCTTCTTCTGTCAGGCCATGACAATGCCGGAATGGCACCTTCAACATAAGCCCTGGCCGTCACCTTCCCGAATCCTTTCCCCTCCCCTATCCCGGCCTGAGCCTTAGATGCCTAAAGGTCTTAAATAAAAGTCAAATATATCGTGTTTTAAATGTAAATTAAATTGAAAATAATGTGTGTACTGAAATTAATTAATTAATTATATTAAACATACATAAATTCCTCCAATTCTTATACTTTCTACGATCCCCAATTCATAACATAAAATAGATAAATTCTTCTTTGAAATACCATCAAAATCAATGCCTTGTATATAGTTCAAGTTACTTATAAATAAAATTCCTAAATGAGATTTTGTCATGTAAAATTTCAAATATTTAGTGCTTTAATATATATAATAATTTATAATTCTAAATACATTCTGTTTTAACTTTTTCTGTTCTGTTCGCACTTCGAGATTTTCAACATCTATTCCTTAAAATAAAGCTCTATATTTATTATGTGTATTCATATTATGTGCATGTATCCACGCGGGTATGTATCTTCAATCTCTTCCGTAATAATTTCTAGTTTAAACCAGAGAAAGAAGAAAAATTTACAGAAAGACTATATCATGAGAAAGAAACAAGAAACTCAAGGCCACGAACTTTGAAAGCTATTTTCCCTGCAAACAAGTATTCAATGCAGCTCAGACTAATTAGATGTAGATACAGACTTTAACGTCACATCTGCCAATGATCCAAAACGAGCATAACATAACTACCAGGCTCAATTATTAAACTATTTGTCCATCAGATGAGAACAACTGAACCGATTTAACCAAATTTGTTACTTTCATAAAGGAGATTACTCTGAATATTTTACCTCTTCTTCTTTATATCCAGGTCGGGTTGCATATACTACGGACACCCACTAACCAAAAACTATCTTAGAATTATAATGTATTTTACTGTTTTACATTATAATAAGGTTTGAAAGTTGTTGCATCATATTTTGAGATTGAATGATGTCGGTTTGTGGCTTCTGTAGGAATTTGTCAAGTACAAATATGTTTGAAGGGAGTTTGATCATTTGACCTATGACAGTACGGCTATCTTTCTTTTCCACTAAAGGATCTGTTGCAGGCAATTTGTTCGTAAAT
Source organism: Lepisma saccharinum (assembly GCA_022664845.1). NCBI lineage: Eukaryota > Metazoa > Arthropoda > Insecta > Zygentoma > Lepismatidae > Lepisma > Lepisma saccharinum. Next base: position 18,935 of record JAGDQP010000727.1, read on the forward strand.
TTTGATGCAGTTTGCTTTAGTTGCCAAATAAATTATTCAAAGTCATCAAACTGAAAATCGTCTTCTTCGTCTGTTGATTTTTCAGAAAGAGTTTCATACATTTCAACTTATGTTCCTTGTACTCTTATGTTGATGGAGTATTTTAAACGTTTGTACTTGATCGCGACTCTCGTTTATGTTTGTTGTCACTTGAATTTTTAGGTTATTTGTTTTAGCGTTTTAGGCAAAAATATATTCGTGTTTATATTACAAAATTGATTAGAAAATGAGGTTCTTAATTACATTATTGTTTTAAATAATGGCTGTTCTGTTGATTTAACAATATATTGTTAACTCTAATTAATTTATATTGAAATACTATTTGATAATGCTACTTCTGAAAATATAATGTCATATTTAAAAAAATATTACCGGTACTAACATACGAAGTAGATAATATATTCAAACAATGACGGACTCCTCTCCCCTCGATAAAAGGAATAATTTTGTATTAAACAGAAGAAACTGTTATATCAGTGAATACAATTCGTTTTCTTATAAATACAGACTGATTTTTGTAGACAAGTTGCATAATTTACGAAACAAATTGTTCCTTGTAAGAATTGTTGTTCTGACAATTTATAGGTTGGGGCATCTGGTCAATTTAATAGCTATTATTGTTACTTCTGTTATTTTATTGCTCGTGCAACAGTTTGTTTTGATTAGGGTAATCATGTAACAATATAGACTATATATTGGGATAAAAGAAAAATAAATTCCTATATGAAAGTGAGAAAATAACTTATCTGGCTTTAAAGCCTAGCAATGAGCATTGAAAACGTTTTAATCAAGGGTTCCTGGTGGTAGTGTTCTCAATAGATCGGATCCGGTTCGTTACGCAACTACGTAAGTTCCATCCGGCCCAACCCAAGTTGATCTGATCCGTTTCAGAGCATTACTGCCCCCGGTCGGCAGGAACAATTTATACGTACTCGTTCGGAATTCACTTTAAACAGTAGATCCCTTACTTAGAAGGTAATCTCCATCTGATGGAAGCAATGACAACTATCATCAGTTCATCTGGTCCAAAAATATTCGGATAATGAACCTGCCGCTGGGCCAAAGACTAGTCATCATCATTGAGTAAAGATCCGTCATTTCGTGTTATGTAAGAATATGTATGCACTAAATACATGCTAAGACGTTTAAAAAAAAGTGCAGATAAATTGTTAAAGATTTCATTAAGGTAGTCACGATGCTATAAAACACAATAGAGTGATTACACTAATTTAAATTTCACGACAATTACATATTTAACTGCACATTGGAATGACTTCGCCTGGAAAAGTGGAAATGGTAAAAGAAAATCGAAGTAGCAACTATCTTTTAAACAAGTAACATTAAGAATAACAAACAATTTGATTGCCTTCTAATAAAGAATATATTCACATATGAATGGAGATTGTTCTGCTCTTCCATCATAACTATGATATAAATGATTTGTGTTCGCATCAAACGCTCTTAAAACCCGGTAATAATTGTTTGCTACGATTAATAAACTGCTTGCGCTTCTTGTTACAGAATAGACTGTTTCAGTCACCTGATGTAAGTTAATTCAAGTGTCAGTGAAAAGTACCAGGTAGGCCTAAGTCACTCGAGTTAGTGACGTCATTCGATTCAGGCTATAGTGACGTCATTCTTCTTGTAGATGTATGAAATGGGGGAAGAGGTAGGTTGGTACTCAAATTTTGATATTACTCGAAGTTTTATATTACTGTGTAAAAACCAGGCATTTCTGGATTAAATTTTCATTTGTCTGCATTTTGAACTACATTGATTTACCTGTTTTTCGTTTGATCTTTCAATTGTAGAACAAAATGTTGTTTCTAGATCATTTGTTCCTATGTCCATTGTTTTCATTTGAATAATTTAGAGAAATAGTTTTTCTGCTATCAAGTAGTAGTCCAACTGGTACTGGTTAATGTGTTGGAATACTTATACCCAACACACTGTCCTGTGGTACTTAAAGAGCATATTTATATGTGCACTACGGAATTATTAGTTAACTTCCCACCCACAAACTTCAGTGCTTAATCCTGCGGTACTCGAGTGGGCTCTTTTTAGACCTCTGTGACTTTTAATTGGCAACTGTTCAAAATATTTTTTATTCTTTTCAAACCCGTTTCTGTACCTTTTCTGAGTAACTTTCTGAACATACGCATGATGTTTTGATGCTAAGTTTGCTAGCAACCTCGATTTATGACTCTGGTTTTACTGTGATAAAAACAAACCCCCACGTGAGTACTTACTAAAAGACCATGAGAGTAGTGCAGAGTTAAATTATCTTTTTTAACAAATCCTCTATCAAAAATTTTATTAACACAAAGATTAATGTTGTTCTAAAGCACTACATTTCTGTCAGAACAAAACAAATACGATAAGTTATTATAAACAACCGTTCTTTAGATTAGTAATAGTTAACAATCGTTCTTTAAAGCAATTATTTTCATAAATGAGTTTGCATACATTCCTGTGAGTCTTGTTAAAATAAATTGATAATTGTAAAATGTATTAAACAATATCAGAAAACAATCTGAAAATAGCCGTTCTGTATATTGAGCACGAACCGAAATAAAACCATTCAAGGATGGGCCAGGAACACGTAAATAAACACTCTGGCTTAGCAATTGCAAAGTCCTGGGACGATCGCAGCCTATCCTGACTGAGTTTTTTTCCTCAGTCACTCCAGGTAAATGTCAGGATGGTACCTACAATATAGGCCCTGGCCACCTTGTACCATCTTCTTCCCCACCCTATCCCGGCCTGAGCATGGCATGGCCATAAATAAAATTCAAAAATAAATTAACATTCTTGGGTGGTTCATAAAATATAAACAAATTTATAAACAAATAATTACGTATACGGAAACAATAATAAATAAATAAGCATAACAGTGAGTTTATAAAACAATAACTTAAAACACGTACACGAACGTTAAAATGTAAAATACTCTTCTACTAACTAGTTTCACTGAAAATGAAACTACATGTTTCTTCTACACTGAAATAATATATTTGTCGTTGCTTGAATAACTCAGTGCCTACAAATTTGTCCATCGATCTTGCTGATTTTTACCTCTTTGACCTATTTGAATACATTCTTAAGCACTCTTAAGTTCTAGTAACCTTCAAACATTAACAATATTTATTACGATTATTACGAGAAATCTGTAAAAGAATAAGTTGAAATAACAACACACGAACAGACAAGATAGTTAAAGTTCTTTTCACTTTGGTGATCAAACCGCGAACTAACGTATCAACAGACACTGACTTGCTGTCAGTTGAAGTGTGAAAGCAGTGGTACTAACTGAAGAAGTTTCGTGTGAATTATCATACAATTCCTGAACGCTCTAGTTTTCTTTATTCTCCTTCTTAATCGCCCAATGAATGGATATAACACTACCAATAATAATAATCTGAAAAGGAATACGAACATTATGAACTGTTTTGACCAAAATATTTAGATATTAATTTTGAAAACACATTGAAGTATATGTTTTCAAGAACTACGAATACTCCCTTTATGCGGCCAATTGCTTCCGAGATTAAATAAAACAAGGAGAAAGAATAGACGCATTACATAAATTCATAACGAACAGAAAATGGGGATAAAGTAGTGGTATGGATAGGCTTGGCTTTTGATTTGTGTGTTAACTGTAAACAGTTTGTAGAAAAACACGAAGTCAGTGATTTTCTGGTTCGGGTTACCAACGGAAGATTCCATTAAACGTCATTCTGTAGGAAAGCCACCATTTCAACTCATTTCAATTCGGGAAGAGGACGTGTTGAGTAAATCAGAGCCAGGGATTCTGCCATTATATTTAGTTTTGGGGGAAAGTAAAGCTGAAACAAAGTTATATAGAGGAAGTGAGTAGAATTTTGCAGAACTTAAACCAATTTTTAACAGTAAAAATTTTAAAGGTGTGTGCTCGTCTATTTCGAGAGTCTCTCAATTGGGGGAGTCTGGCAGAAGCGACTCAAAAATTAGCTGGCGGAAACGAGAACATGCTCTGTTTGGGAGTGCTAGGATCTTGCTTGTTTGTATGTACTGAAACGAACAGAAATGCGAAAAAACGTGAAATTTGTTTATATTCAGTGCATTAACAAAGAACGTATTTGTTTTCATATTAAGTATTCATTATCATTAACGAACAGTGTAGGTTATACTGTGGGACCGTAGCTCAGTTAGTCGAGCATCAGTTTAGCAATCGGAAGGTCCTGGGAACTGCTCATTTTGACTGTTTTCCAGTTTGTTTCCTCAGTCACACCAGGCAAATGCCGGAATGGTACCTAGAAATTAGAACCCAACCGACTACCTTCCAACATCTCGCCCATCCTACCTTGGTCTGGTTATATTGCTCATGTTAATAATGGTCAGTATTTAAATTAATTGAATTAATTAAAAGATAACGTCACTGACTTCTCCTACGCCTAAGCACGCTAGCGTTGACAGAAAACAATAAACCGCTCCTGGTCATTATAAACTGTTCACTTATGACCTTTAGGCATCTCTGACTCAGGTCGAGATTGAGTAGGGAAGAGGATTGGAATAGTAGCGGCCAAGCCTTTGCTTAAGGTTCTATCCTAGCATTCGCCTGGTGAAACTGAGGGAAACCAGAATGATCGACCGCGGAGTTCGAACCCGCTTACCTACCTACGAATTAATTGATTTGGCGTGAGTGAATGACTGTTTATATAGATTTTATCCCGATGACAGTGTGAGCCGAAGATGCCTAACATAAATAAAATAATCATTTTAATTCGTGTTCCGATGAATTCCCTAAAGACAATATGTAGCTCTTGTGATGCTTGGGACTCTTTCGTAAGAAAGTGGCCATTCCTCAGATGATAGAGTACTGCTTTTCCTATTTTAAAAATAAAGGAATTAAAATCTCAGACAAATTATCTTGTTCCGGTTTACTCTTTCAACCACTTCCAGCAAACGAATACAAGAATAGCGCCGTAATCAAAGCGATATCTCCCTCCTTGGCTACGGCGCATAGCGGGAATAGAATATTTATCTCATGCTCTGCGAAAGTGTGTTGCAGATATTTGGAGGAACAGTATTCTAGAAAATTGCACAACCGTAGTTTTTAAAGGACGGATTGATTTGTTATTTAGCTCCTAAAAGAGTTTGAGAAACGACGTTCCTAAACGTTCCAAGGACGGACAGACGGTTTATGGTACAGTAGGCTCCGAACCACTATGTTATGAAAAAAACTGCAGCGGGAATTAAACCCGTGACCACGCGCACAGAAATCTAACGGGCTAACCTCTCGACTACTCCGAGTTACCATTGTCTTTGTGTTGAAGAGATTACACCGCTTCGAAAGTGGATATTACTTCCTCATCCGTCGATTTTTTGTGATTATTCTTAGTTGAATTTAATTGAAATAATTATGGCTTTCAGGCATCTAAGGCTCAGGCCGGGAGGGGAAAGGATGCGGGAAGATAACGGCCAGGGACTACGTTGAAGGTGCGATCCCAACATTTGCCTTGTGCGGCTGAGGAAAAACCCTGGAGAAAGCTGTCAGTATGGTCGGCCGCTGGGATTGAACCACGACCTCCCGAATGCTAAGCCAACGCCCTACCACTGAGCTACGACAGCTCGGTTGTGATTATACTTTGTGCTTTCTCTCTTCAATTGGCGTGAACGGAATTCGAACTCGTCCCATTTCGGTTACTAGTGTGGCATGGTAACCTCTGGAAACGTCGTGTTTACCTTAAAAGAACGACAATGGACAATGTCCGACACAATATGTTAGATCACATATAGACTTCTCAGTACCGGTACACTTCCGAGACGAATGAGACCAATGCCTGACGTACGTTGCTTCATGCATTCTCCATTAAAATATGTAAAATAAAATCTCTTCAACATGCCTTTTCTAAATAGAAAATCAACTAACAGCTATCTCGTCCTTCCCTTACGCTTTTCTAATTCATGAATACCTGATTTAGCTTAAGAAACATATTCTGCATTGGAAACACTTCTTCCGGGAACCAGTAGCGCCTGTAAACACGAGTGTTTTGCTTAGCTAACCGGGTAGCCGTGCGGTCTAAGACGATAGGCCAATAATTCGGAGGTCCCGGGTTCGAGTCCCTGCATGGGTGTTTGTAGATTTTAACTGGCAGTAAAGGGTCGAATCGTGACGGGCAAAAGTCAAAAGTTAGACAGGCCCATATAAACTAAAATCTTCACTGAATATTTTGTTGATCATAGCGCCATCACAACAAATACATTCCTGTCTGAAACAAGCTTTACAAGTTAAATCCGGTTTGCAAAACAATAAACTTTCACACCAAAACGCCTGTTTTTAATATTCGACCGTGATCTCATATCGCAGATATTGTTATATCTGCGATATATATATATAGATATATAAACCAATAAATCACAGCCATATTCAATCCACTAGTGGATGAGGCCTCTCCCCGAAGGGAGGAGTTGGTCTACTACTCCCACACTGACCAGACCGGTTGGGAAAGGAGAGCCGAAGCTCTCACTGTGATCGCCACTGGTTTTATTCACAGCAGCTCCCCAATTGTCCTCATGATGCTGGGTCAACACCAAAATTTTTGAGCCCCCACCGGGAATCGAACACGGGACCGCTCGCACTAAAGTCGAGCGCGCTACCATTGATTTTGTCTATTGCGCATAATATGACGACTGAAAAAAAAACTTTCTAACTCTTAATTTTCAAACCAATTAGGCTGAATTTGTTGTTAAATTATAGCTAAAGATTTTCTCCATCAAAATGTGTGTTTGCAGACATTTATGGAAAATGCAATATCTGCGGACTGGTTCATCATAGGACATTCAAACAAAAAATATTTCTTATCTCTGCATGAAAAGCCTAAAACGTAATGGAACTGGTCAAAATGATATCCAAATGTGATTATCAAAATATAAAAAATCCTGTTTTCAGGTTGCTGTGTCGCACGTCAGGGATTGAATGTTAAACTTGATATTTTGTACACTATTGCATATCAAAGTGTATTGAAGCTATGCACAATATGAAGGTTGATATGTAGTTCCTTAATAATTTTAGGAATTTTTTAAACTCCAAAACTTCGTATTTTATGAATATTGGAGATCCAATATCTCCCGTGGGGTCCAGACAAAATTCTCATTCTTTCACATGTAATATATTTGTATAAGAAGAATCCACGAAAAAAAAATTCAACTTTGAGATTTGAGCTTGAACGGAGTTACAGATTTGCGAAATGGAGTTACTTCTCATGCTCACTTTGGTATAGAAATTGGTGTCCCAAAATTTCTGGGGCGGACCAGATAAAATCTAACTTCTTTACACCGTACGCACTTAGGTAAGGAGAAAATACGGCACGGTATACATACAAGCTGTTTGAAAAGTTTGTTTCCATATCTAAAACGAACAGAAATATGAGGAAGTGCTAAAACACAAATTCCAATATTTTGAATCTCTCAGCAAAAAAAACAAGTATGACCAACCCGTATGTTTCTGCTCGATTCTTAAAACGTGAACAATGAAAGGTAGAAAATACCCATTTTCGAACTTTAACCTCTCGCCATTTTGAACACTGCCAACAAATGTATACACATCAAATCATTATTTTTTAAGTATTCACATCTTTCTTTTGCATTCTGGTGATAACAAATTTACCGAAACCCGCACTAGATTTATTCATGTCGATTTTGGAAATATGTAACTGTCGAAATTCAAATATGAACGTTGAAATTTGTACCGTAGTTTCTTCTGATAGAAGTGAATATCTTCATTTTTATCTTCATCCCACGTGAGATATTGGGCATCCAATACTCATAAAATACGATGTTTTGGAGTTCTAAACATTCATAAAAAAGATTAAGGAACTATATATATCAGCCTTCATATTCTGCATAGCTTCAATACACTTTGATATGCAACCAAAAATCAAGTTTGACAGTCACACACTTACGTGCGAAACAACACCCTGGAAACCGGATTATTTTCTATTTTGATAATCATATTTCGATACCATTTTGACCAGTTCGATTACGTTTTAGGCTCTTCATGCAGAGGACTAAACTCATTAAGCAGACTTTACCAGAATAAATGATTTTTGTTTGAATACCCTATCATGAACCAGTCCGCAGATATTACATTTCCCATAAACGTCTGAAAACACATTTTATTATGCGCCGCAATACAAAAGTGGCTGCCATTAATCAATTGATGGTGATAAAAGTAAAACAAATAGCAGTAATGAACATTTCACATATAAGGGATATAAATATTTAAAAAAAATAAAAGAGGTCAAGCGACCAAATCAATTATTTCCGGCTCACTTTAAATGGATTTACCCATGAATAACAAACTAATTGTTTATTTGATAACCACAAAATACACAATTTTATTTTTATAATATAACAAGTACTTGATTAATCTACAAAACAATGTTATTCATGTGTTACTTGTGCTTTGTTAACTATCGCTCATCAACCTTAGGGCGTTAAAAATCACTCAACCTACAAGGATAATTTTCTGGGACTCCCTGCACCACATGTGTATCTTATTTTGATGGCTTTAATTTGACACCAAATTCAGCCTAATGGATTGAATAATAAAAAAAATCGAAAGCTTTTTCTATTGAGCGTATTATGTGTAATAGACAAAATCAATGGAAACCGTAAATTTTAACAATTTTTCCTGACCCTAATTTTCGTCAGGAAAAAATAGTTTTATATTTTATCATGGATCATATAAAAAAATTGAACAATATCTGAGATAGGAAAGCGCATGGCACTATGTGCCTTAGTGTGAAATGAGTCATAATAGAAACTTGAAATCTGCATCTCTTCGATGACGGTGGTTAGGCTCCCTTTGCACGTACTTTAGTTAGGCCGATGAAAACGGCCGCAAAACTGTAAAAATACCAAACAACGAGCAATCCGAATAATAACGTTCGAATAATTTCACAGAATCACTAAAACAATACGCCTATATTATCATTCTTTCAGGCTTATAAAGTATCAAATGAGGATAAATTTTAACGAACAATATTGTAAATGAAGAGCCTATGCCATAATGATTATTTATAGCAAAGGTCGAAAGGTGCCCGTGATCACAATTATTCCAAATTCTGTCTCACTCTCAGACAGATAAGATAATAGAAATTGTGTGTGTTGCATGCAATGAATTTATAGTACAAAGGAAAAAAAACATGAAGGAGGTGTTGTAGTAAACATTATCACTTCCAGGGGTCATAACATGTTACTATTAGTATGTCCATCCATTGTTTGAAGATTAGCACGTGGCAACAACATGTACCTTATGACATAACTTTTATTTTTCAAAATACAAAATCTTAAATAGTTTTTACACCACTTCCGCAAAAGATATAACTTTCCTTTTCCTGAAAATATGTTGTATTATTATTATATTATCTGACAAATAGAACATTCAAGGTAAAAATAGGTAATGTACAGTCTGATTACTCAAATATAAAGAATGGAATACCACAAGGATCACTTTTGGGACCATTGTTATTTAATATCTTTATAGATTATTTATGCTTGCTAGTGCAAAATTCAAGGTTATTATTAATATTCAGGAAGGTAAATGGCAAGAATGGTAACTCAATATTGCAAAATTATATCAACATTGTTATAACTCATGATGTAAGAAAAAATGAAAATTAACACAGAGAAAACATTATTCATCAGATACACAAATAAAACTCAGTATTATGAAAGTAGATATAACATAAATGTTGTAAATATAGTTAAAGTCAGTAGTCCGTGAAATGAGAAATCTTAGTGTTATGTTCGATGGAACTGTAATTTTAACAAACACACAGTGTCTCAGAGGCCAGAAAACTTATAGGTTTTATATTTTATAAACGCAGAGAATTATCCAAACATAGTTCTTTGATCACAATGTATAGTCTTATTTAGACGTAAATTAGAATACATGTCTACAGTCTGGGATGATTTAACCAAAAGTTGTTACAGTTGTTACAACTTAGAAGCCACTTTAAAAAAATATATATGTTTCAAATTGAAGATACCATATTTTGAACATAATTACAATTAATTATTGGTGCGAGTTTTTTAACGTTGAATACTTACAACAAAGAAGGAATTACACCGGCAAAGAGATTTTACGTAAGGGTTTGAATAATCAAATACAATCACCATATATTCTGGAGAAATTTAATTGGACTGTTCCTGTGTACAATATGATGAAAAAATAATTCATGTGAACTTCAGAGAAACATGACGATATTCTTAGAAGGATTATTAAAAACTATGAATATAAACTGTAAATCCAGAAAAGAAGCTGTGTGATATCGATGTAGCCTTATAGAATTTGCCTACTAATCATGCGTTATTTACTGTACTTATTTCTGATGTATTTTTCACTTCTTGTCGCAATGCTATCTATATACTGCTGTTCATAGCATGATTTTAAATAAACCATTATTATTATTATTGCCTCGTGATTATTAGATTAGGTGTACAGAATTCCATTATAACTTTCTACATGACTATTTTAATCGCTTATTTGCGTGCGTTGCACAGCACTATACCTACACTTAAAGCAAGGTATGTGTAATGTTACGTGAAATTACAGGAAATTATCATGATGATCTTCAGCAATTTTCAATCGACTGCTGGATGTTCCAGTAATATTTATTTGCTGCTGTCTTCATGCATGTATCTCCCGAAAATCGTTTGATTACATCTATCATTCTTGGGTTTAGCCGTCTTCTAAGTCGTTTTTCAGTTAATCCAATGTAGAACACTCTTCTCATCCATCTTACATCTGTTAAATCAGTCCTCTAAACTTCATCTAATCGTCTAGTTACATGACTGGTTCATCTCCATTTTATCTTCTTTACAGTGTTGATCACATCTTCTACCTTTGAAATCAAATAGATTCATTTGTCTTTCTGTCCCTCCTGGTTATTCCTAGCATGCATCTATCAATTGTGCTTTGTGTAACTCCTGATTTTTTATTCGTTTGCAATCAATGTTTACTTTTCACAACCATACAACATCATAGGTAAGACACACTGATGATACACATTACGTTTGAAACACAACTTGTTTTTTTAAATAAAGTTCAGTCTTCGAAATCTCCATGACATTTTACATATTCTATTTATTTCCTCTAGTCGTCTTGGTACCCGATGGTTTCAGCTGCCCTAGTATAAGTACATATTTATATACTAAGTACATATTCTCCCTATGAGTCTCTGTTTATTTTTTCTTTACAATAAATGCTACATATTATATTGCGACGAAATGTCCTGATTTCTTCGACACATACAGCGTGTAACAAAATCCGACTGGCAAAATTGCGCTTCATATTCCGCAGATAAAATAAAGTTTAATAAATAAAATGTTTTAAAATCCCCGATATTCGAGTTCATTAGCGTTGAAATTCAAAATTCGGACAATTTGCATATGCAGATTGTGATTAGGACGAAAACAGTAGAAAGCTAAACTCCACTCCACTTTAATTTGTTGGTGTAGCAATGCGATGATACTCATTTTTAAAAACACGCCTAGTAATTGAAACAGTTTTTTTATATGGTAAAATATTATTTTGTTTTAGATTGTACGTAATTTTTAGTTGTTTTTTTTTCGTACATACTATATATAGAAATAAATAAAATACTAAAATTAAAATTCAGTTTTAATGCGCCGGGGTTCGGTTAAGCCAGAAATTCGGTTAATAGGGACTCTTGTGAAGTTAGACTGTAATAAAATGATTTTACACAACTGAATTCTCGGAACGATTCTTGCTCTTTGATGTATCCCTGCGAGACCAATTATACGTTTAGAGCCTCAGCGAATTCCTCAACAGTATTTCAACTTATCTTTCTAATCAGTTCATCAACAGTATTTTGTTTTTTATCGACGGTGGTGGTTGAGAAAGCGAATGCTCTTTGGTTTGTTAGCAATATCCGTTTCTCCTTATTTGAGCTTCTTTGCTCAAATAAAGATGTTTACGTCCATTACTGGGTCAGCATACACATTTGTCAGCCTTCTGCGAGACTTTAGCTCTGACTCACCCCATCCCACTCCTCGTTAAGCATTGTATCGCACATTATCTTGCTTCAAATATCTTGTTTACTTCTATATAATATACAAATGAAGAAGGAAAGCACAGTTTTAACTAGACATAGGGATTTTAGAAAAATGCTTATTTATACAGATATATACATAGAAAAGTTAAGATATACACAAATCGAAATAAGGCAATCTGTCAAAATTTTACATTCCTTATTTTTTTAACCTTTTTTTTTTTATGTAGATGAATTGCCTTTGTTTGGACCTTTTTTCCTGATATTTTAAAATTTGTAAATATCATAAGACAAAGGTCCGGGATCATAGTACAAAGTTATCGCATTTTTATTGAAGTTAACTTTGAAACCTTAATACGGCTTTTATCGATATAAAGAGTAGCTATAAAGGACACTGAGAATTATTCTTGAAGGTTAACCTTGAAATATAGATACCATCACTGCCAGAGTGCGTTAAACGAGCTTATGTTAATTTAAGCTTCCTTTTCGTAGCTGATACAATATGACTAATAGAAGGGAAATCCCTGTTTTTATATTTGTCTGCACTGACTATGTTAGAAAAAAGCTCCAAAAGAACACGGTAAATAAATACACTAAAAGCCTCACATTGCTCTGACAAGAAATCCAGGATTTACACCCATAAAATTGGGATACATTGTTTACAATGAGTATAGTTGTGAAATTCCTCTTAAAAAATATTAGTTCCTTCAACAGAGGTTGGGAGACCTTCTTCATCCCACAAATCAGTTTTCTCCAATGAATATCATAGGTTTCAAATTATCAATCTGTAATAGATCTTAGTAATCTATTGCAACTCTAGTTATGAGGCGAACATGTGATTTTGATTATAAATATGATCGATGCACAGTAAACTTTTAAAGAAATGAATGTGTAAAGTATCATCATACACATTTTGCGTAAGGACGTTTTTAGTCATTTACCGGTATTGCAATTCCGAGAAAAGATATGAAGACACTGAATACGATTAGTGCATTATAAACAAAAATATTAATAACATTCAAAAACACACTTTTCTTAAACAATTCGTAGTAAAAAGTAAAAAATAATTTTGTTTATGCTTGACTAAAATAGCATGATGCCGCGATCTTATATACAGTCACTTTATAAATTCTTGTTTTGGCGTGCCCCATGTTTTTGTTTTTAGTCGTAAATAAATAAAATTATTTTTTACTTTTAAGTATGAATTATTTAAGGAAAGTGTCTCTTTAAAAAGTTTTTTTTTAATTATTTGTTTACTTAATTCGGTGTTCAGATATTTTTTTCTCAAGCTAATGTTTTGTGACCCAAATCCTAAAGTGTTCTGCAACCAGTCAAACCCAAGATCATTGCAGGCTAGTATTTATTTTAGGGTAAAGAAGTCTATATTTTTTAAATATATATATATATATATATATGAATATACGGAACTAACAATAAAAAATTGTATGTCACCCGACTTACGTCGCTGTATCAAATTTCATCATTGTATGACGTCGGGAAATGAGTTAAATTAAGGTTGCAAGATTTGAGGGCATCACGAACCATTAGAGACTAAATAAAAGAATGTAATAATCCGATTATAAGTGCATCATCACAAAATATTAGTAATATATTGTATTCAGTTCATGAATTTTAGTGCATTTTCCTCCCTCTTTTCGTAACCTTTTATGACCCTAAAGCATGGTTCTTTTAGTGACTTAACACCCGACGTCTACTTATAATAAATGGACTGTTCAAACAAATATCATCATACAGTGCATTTGACTGTTTTCAGTAAATGAGGCTTTATTTTTGAATTTTCCGATTGTACCATAACAGCATTATGTCTCCCTGGTAAACAGCATAACATAAATATACTGTACATCTGGTAACTCATCCTTCTTACCGAAATAAATTGAGTTAGTCTATCAGCTAAAGTTATGTAAAATAGACATTTAATAGCACGCCATTGGACTGTGCACAATTGCATATACATCAAAGACAATCGTAAGAACGCAAGCCGACTTAGTCAAAGGACGTTTGGTATAGCTGAAGGAAGCGGAACATCCTTACACACATTTGCAGATCAAACGTGAATTACTCTTTGATTGTTTATATCAACAGATTCTTTCTGTCACTATGGCAACTGTCTGAGCTCAGTATTCTCAAATCTTTCATTAGATTTCCAATTAAAATGAGAGTACTATCAGCAAGGAAGAAAGAGTCAAGGAAAATGGCGTAAAATTGCTATCATTTTAGGAACTCATTTAATTTTGTCATTACCCTGGATCGTTCTTGTTTACTGCCACACTTTAAAAGTAAACGATTATGATTTATGTGGTGACTAGAACAGAAGTTTCAAGTTAGAAACAAGCATACAGTTACAAAACAAGGATTCTTCCAGACCGCCCCACTAAAGGAGTGACACACCAAAGCTCGAACACACACTAACTTTACAACTTTTATGGTTAAAATCTACAGAAACCATCCAAAACTCTAATTAAACCCTGATAGCACTCTAATTTTGTCTTCACTCCCCCGATCTAAAAATCCTGGTACAAAAATAAAGAAAGGTTGCATCGTTGAGTCCCATATTGTTAAACGTCTGGGAACAAGGGTGATGATATTATTTAGAACCCGTGCATACGTTAAATTTCACATAAGTACATATAGTACAAAAATACCATAAAGAAGAAATCCAATATTTCAAATCTGAAATCAGTTTCTATTTGCTTTTTGTTGGGATGCTAGGACAGGCGGACGCTCAAAATGAATTTAAAAAAATCCAGAAGCCGCTAAAATTCATAAAAATCTCCTTCTCTAGTGAGGAGTACTGATTGATATCAAGGATTTTACCTACAAACACACTTGTAAAGCTCAGAAAGGAAATTTAGTTATGCGATCCATAAGAAGAATAAAATCAAATCTGATGATTTTGTTTACAAAATGATTGTAAAATGATAACTTCAGGTTTCATGTTTTCTTTCTTTCTTTCTCTCCCTCTCTCTCTCTCTCTCTCTAATGCAAGGAAATGTTCCATGATGTTATTAAATAAGTCAATACTAATGCTTCGATCAAAAGTTCAATTAGGATCCGACAATCGTCATAGATAATTCTGTAACATCCACAAAGAATAAATAAATAACAAATGCACTCCCCACTCTCACCACCAACACCCCACACATACAACCATTCGGAACACATTCGAATGTCAGCACCTGTCTGCAAACACATGTTTCTTTATGTCTGGCAGGAAGTAGATTACAATGTTAACAGCAAAGTAAAAAAATATTAACAGTGAACTAAGTCATATTCGACCTTGGTTATTCACAGTCCGGGAATGCAAAAAAAAGGACTTTTTTTAATTTAAATTTTTCACTTAAAAGTTGTAATGACACATATGGAATCCGTCACAAGTCTGAGAAAGATATTCCACGGCGACCAAGTTCTCTTAAGAAAAGACTTCGAGTGTAGTGGACAGAGAGCATCTCTTCAAATTACCATCCCGCCATTTGATTGCTTAATCTGAGGAAACCCCTAGAGAAAACACTCACCATGACTGAACTTAGGAGGAAGATAACCAGTGCAGCCTCTCTAGTACTATATCGAACAGAACAGGTGTCTTCACCTTTCACTTAACTTCAGAACGATTTAATCAACTTTACTAAAACGTTATTCTGATGATGCCTCAAATACAAGTAGGCTTAATAATATTTACAGCCATTGTAAGAGTTTTGAAGGTTTCTAGCACCACTGGAACAGATAATACAGTAAACTCTAGGTTTCTCATATTTCATTTTGGTGTTAATAATAATACGATCGCTCATAGCTTACAACTGAAAGGAAACGATACAAAATTTTCAGGAGTCCATCTTTTGCCTGAGAAAAATTACACCACTTATGTTGAAAAATTTTTACGCACTTTCCCGGAAATAGGAGGCAACTAACTGTATGAAAACTTCCACCAGTATTCTTACTGACATTATTATTATTATTATTTATGCCAACTATCGAACGTAATACAAGGGATTACCACTAACAGATTACAATGTAACACGATATATATTGATTTTGCTAAAGCCTTCGATAGTGTTTATCATCCTATATTACTTGATAAATTAAGTAGTAATGGCATATCTCCAATTTATATAAAATGGTTTAAAAGTTTTTTAACTGATAGTACTTTTATGGTAAAATTAGGTAAGTTTGTTTCGAATGTGGCACCTCAAGGTACTCTCATGTATATAACTAATGGTATACCTCAAGGAGCTCTCTCGAGCCCTTTATTATTTAATGAATTTATTAATGACATTGACTCCGAAATATAAAAAATGCTGACGACTTATTTTTTTAGGGAGGTCAATAATACAAGAGATAACAAATTACTTCAATAAGATCTCAATGCTATTGTTCACTGGTGTTTAGTTAACACTATAGAAATTAACACACATACACCCAGAAAATATTTGTTACACTAATAAAGTATAATATTACGTAAGCAGTTACAAAATAAAGAATGTCAATGTAGCTAGAGTAAATGATATTAAGGATCTTGGAATTTACTTTGATTCTCATTTAAAATTTGGTGCTCATACGTATAACAAATATCAACTGAGGCTAGAAACTTATAGGTTACATCAGTAGCATGACTTTACTCCAGTCAGTACGTATATGACATTATATAAACTTTTAATCAGACCAAAACTAGTATATGTATCAAGTATATGGAGCTACTTAACGCAAACGGCATGTAACAAAATCGCATTTGTACAAAGGTATTTTTAGGGTGGTCTGTTCCACATTTAAATTATCATATTTTTCATATAACTATAATTATTGGTGTATTTTAACATTGATTAGTTAGAATAAAGACGAAATAGTTCTGACAAAATGTTTTTAGAGAAAATCTTGACTAATGAAATTCAAAGTAAGTATTCAGGATAATAAAAATGAGATTTTACTTAAACGTCTCATTGACAATTATAATATTTTATACGTGTGTGTGTGTCTCTCTCTCTGTGTGTGTGTTGGTATCCTCTCCCAGCCCGTCTGGTCAGCGTGGGGGCAGGAGACCAATCTCCTCCTTCCGGGGAGAAGCCTCATTCAGTAGTGGATTGTGATTTATTTATTTATATGTTGGTATATAGCTAATTGAAATTAGATACTAATAGTTTTTCAGTTAGAAATTGTAAAATTAAGATTCAACGTATATAAAATTATATAGTATGTTTTGATAGATAAACAGGTCTTGGTATATGTTTTTTATGTTATTTTAATATTGTATTATTTGTACTCGTTTATGCTACAATCAACAATATAATGACTGTGTGCTATATTGGTGTTCAGGTGTTCGTAGCACGTAAATAAATATTACATTACATTATTTAGACTATTATTCAGTCAAAATTATTATCGATTCTTAAGCCATACTTCTCTTTCTGTCTTTAAGGCGCTATACCAAGTTTTTGGATTGTTTGTTTGTTTGATGTTGATTTAAGGTTAGTGTAAAGTAACGATCTCTAAAGGTAGATAGATGGCAGTATCTTCCTAAGTCTCTAATGTAACTTTTTCGATGTAAAAAATCAATGCTGCTCCTACAAGTTCAACCCAGAGAGCTCAAACTTTATGAGAAGAAGAAGAACTCATAACTACACTAGTGTCCAAAATTAAAGCAAAATTGCCTAAAAGTGAAAAATAATTGTTTTAAAATGTCGTAGTATATTTATGCATGGTCAAAAACATATTTCTATCCGTTTTAATGTAGAAAAACATAGTTAATGGTAGAAACGAAGGGTTGGCGGCTAGTATAGCAAGTGACTGCAACCCTAGGCTGTAAAAATGGCGTCTACTAAAGTATACGAAGGTGTTGATTATCAGTGTTTCTTAAACGCACGCAGATGATACCAATGATACTGAACAGCTTAGAAATGACTAAAAGACGACTGTTAAATGACGCTTTGCGCTGGAGAACTATTAAAAGACTTGAAGCTGCACAGTCATAGACCAAAGTAGTCAGATAACTTAGTGGTTAATCGTTCTTGGAGACTGTTGGTTGATACTGAAGACACGTCAAGAAGACCAGTCAAGGACACTCAAGAGTTATATCCGGAAGCGAAGATCGTTATTTGCTGATAAAAGCCAGGCCCCACAATTGGAGTGCCATGCGTCAACTGACATCAGACCACGCTGCTGCAACAGGAAGGCAGATAACTCGGAAAACTGTGGATAGAAGGCTTGGGGAAAGATGACTGTATGCAAGGTGACCGGTAGTTTGTGTGCCTTTGAACGCTGATCAGAGAAGGAATCGTCTACAATGCTGTCGAGATCTCAGTCATTGGACAGATGAAAACTGGACGTTCGTGTTATCCAGTAATGAGTCATGGTTTACTCTATAGTCTGATTCTCGACGGTGCATCATCTGGAGAGAACAGCGAACAGGATATAATCCTTCCAACATCATCAAACGTGATCAATACGGAAGTGGCGGGATGATGTGGGCCAGCATAAGCAGCACCTGAAGAACGCCTCTACGCGAAACCACCAGGGTTAATGGACAAGGCAAAACTGTTACCAGGTATCGCGATCAGATCTTGACAGTATATTTGAGAGAGTTTCGGCAGCATGTGGGAGAAGAATTCTTCATTATCGATGACAATGCCCGTCCTCATAGAGCTGTATTGGTGGACTACTTTTTTCAAACTTGAACTATTGCCATTTTAGACTAGCCAGTGCGTTAACCGACCTTATATCTAACTGAACACGCTTGGGCTAGCAAGACGAGTTGCTTCGCGATTACGGCCACCCATCTCATTTGATACTCTCACTATAGCTCCGCACGAATAATGGGAGCTACTACCACAAGATCTCGTTGCACCTGTCCGTACTATGCAGCATTGATGTCAGATTTGTATCGCTGCTAGGAGTGACTATATACCCTATTTTTGGACACTAGTGTATTTCCAGTGTTCTATCTGTGCCATTGTTGAAATCGTCTGATTGTTGTTGTGAAAATTCAAACCCATAATGATGTAACTTTTTCAACAATATACAAGAAAGAAAATATAGATCACCAGGGTTATAATAGAACTCTTTAGAGATCGGAGATGAGTCTTAAGATTCATAGTCAATTCTATCAAGATCAAGGATACGTGATACGTGAAGTTTATAATATAGAAGTCATATCAAGGATTAAGTACATACTACTTAAATTTATCCTAGAAACCATTTCTCATAAGTATGTAAAAATAAACTCTACCCCATTAAACTGGTGGTATATGTAACAATTAAAGATCTCTAACACTTTCAAAATGGTGCAAGTGTTGTAAGAAGAAAATATATTCTTCAGTAACAACTCCTTCACCATAAAAATAAATGGAAATGGCAATGCTATCGTCTACCTTTAGAGATCGTTGCTTTAGGCTAACCTTAAGTCTGTTCAGTGAAGGTTTATTCTTCATTATGTTCTTATTGGTAACCCAAAAGGCAGAAAGAGAAAAATATTGAGAATGTTAATCTCAATAATAATGATAATTATTTCATTAAATATGTTTTCAATCAGGATCGTTTCCATTCTCATCATTAATGTTATTAGGAATGTTTCCATGCACACAATTGCTTGATTCGCCTGATATCTCTAGGGAAGTGGAAGAAAAATTTTAACAGTGTAAGTGGTGAAGATAATCTTATAGGCGCGATGCTTCCTTGTAAGGCGACGTTCAAGTATTACATAAGCCCATTTTAGTAATTTAAGATCCTCCTCTCATCGTAAGCAAAAATAGATCCCCCAATATGTTTGGGAGCAATATGTTTATTTCTATATATTATACTAAGCATTGGTCATTTGCTCTGATCCGCTTCCCCTATTGTCAACCAAAAATACACAAAACTTGAAACATGATATTTACTTTTAAAACATGGTGGTACGTCACGAAAGGTTGGTAAAAATTAAAGCCTGCCCCCGTCCAAGTCTTTGGAGTCGCCCTAAATGTATACGACTACTCCGGGTAAATTTAATCTTGTTTTATCGACATATTAATGGCATAATCGGAAGAAGCAATGTTTAAATAAAATGACTCGCACAAATATTTCTCAGAATTTTCAGTCTTCCTGTGCTAACAGACTAATGCTGAGAGTCTATTTTATTAGTAGTCATATCCAGTGCACGAAGTGGGTTAGAATAGGTAGAGGAACGGTTGCAGAAGTGGGCTAGCACCTAGTGGTGGCGATTGCCTATTGAAAGTAAAGTCAGTGAGTTCCCATTAATAAAAAGGTAGGGGTATACCTAATCCAAAATGAAAAAGTAAGTGCACGACGTACCCCCTCGTGCCCCCATTTCGAGCACTGGTCATGTTGTTTGTGGCTTATTTGACGCCAAAACACCGTATTTTAATACTCGACCGTGCTCTTATGTTTCAGATTTTGTACATTGTTTTTTATATAAGTAGATACCTGTCATATAAGATCAAAACACTTTTTTGTTGTTGTTGTTGTTGACGAAACTATAACCAGGAAAAATGTTTAAAATGTAGGTTTTCCTTTGTTAAAAATGTCGAGTTTTTCGTCTATTACACATAATTTAAGTTTCTTCTTGATAATTTGAGCCCTCAATGGTAATTTGAATGGTAGCCCTGGTCGACTTGTTCCCGCATCCTTTCCCCTATCCTACCCCACCCTAGGCCATAAATTTTAAAGCTGTTAAAAATTCACCAGCTCAAGTACTTTCTCTACTCTAATTACTTTCCCAGTTATAGGCCTACTTATGGTTTTATGGTAACGTAGTCCTGTGTTCAGCGTTTAGATGTTAACATGAATTATGAAAATATTAATGGAAATCCCAGCCAGCTGACATCTTCCGCATTTGATTCTGTAACATCTCATTGCGAAAAACACACTAAATTCCTCCAGTTCGTTCAAAACAATATACTGGCTGTAATAACAGACATTACAAATCATGCTTCATATTCGCAATTTTGTTTTGTAAGCTTATTCATTGCATGCAATGTAATAATGCATTAATTATTCCTGTACTGGAACAATACACTGTCCACAACAGACCATAATAGATTATTACATGCTCAAGTTTGCTTCCTTCTTCGTCTGATAAATTGTTTACTTCCTCTACAACACGTTTTACCTACAAACTGGACGAAGAAGGAAGAAAGGGAAAGAATTCCACTACTTTCTACAACGAAAAAAGTATTTTTCATTTCCCCATCATTACCAACCGATTTTCTGCCTTCAGCATTTCATGTAACATACAGCAACTTACGATATTGTTTTTACCTCAAACCTAGAAGGCAACTGACATAATGCCAACAACTATTTCACGCTTCTGTGATTAAGTGTAAATTATAACTAGACTATAATAACAGTTTACATATTAAAAAGGCGAGTATTTTATTGTATGTTTTTCGAAATAAGAAGTAATGTTTTGGAAGGGGCTCTAAACGTTTATGTTTATCTGTTCAGGTCTATTTCATATCCTTATTCTGTGAAATCCACTCTATGCACAAATTACGCATTGATTGAAGTTTTTAAAGTGTGTTTAGTAACATTGTTGATGTTATCATAATTTAGTATTATGTACTGGCATTATTACACAGTGAATGCTAGTGGTTCTGAAGGCCCGCCGTAACCAAGTACTTCTGGCACTAAAGAGTTGCAATGATAAACCTACAAACCTGCACAAATATTAATTTCTTAAGTGCAATGCCGGATTTAGGTTTGATGAGGCCCTAAGCTATTGAAGATAATGGGGCCCTTTACGTGTCTAGCTTTCTTTTTCATCAACAGTGTCGCCGTCTTTTGGGATTTGACTATATGTTATATGGCAATTTATAACAGTAAGCGGGGCTGGTTTAACGGGGCCCCATTACAAGCGGGGCTGGGAAACGGCTCGATTACATGCGGGGCTGGGTTAACGGGGCCCCATCCCATCACAAGCGGGGCTGAGAAACAGGCTCCAATTACAAGCTAAGCTGGAAAACAGGGGCCCCATTCATAACAAACTAGTACATAATACAAAACACCGTTGTTGTATGTGCGTTTTATCGTATTTGCTTTTTTTATTATTTTGAAATTACATTACCGCCAGTTTTTTTTTTTTTTTTTTTGGGGGGGCCCCCAAGGGAGTGAGGCCCTAAGCTCTAGCTTGTTTAACTTATACGTAAATCGGGCACTGAGTGCAACCACACATATGTTCTTCAATATGAAAGGGATGAAAGGAAGTTTTGACCTTGAGGGCTTGTACCCTAATTACACCATCGAAATATACGTGTACTCTAACTGCACCAAAACCAAGGTTGGTATGAGCGCGCTCACGTAAACGCGCTCAATTTTGTTGTTTTGAGTTGAGCGCGCTCACTTTTTAAAACGTGAGTTTGAGCGTGAGTTTCGCTCAGAAATAAAGTGAATTCTGAGCGTAAAAGGCGCGCTCATTTCCTGTTAAAATATCCTTTGAGAAGTTTGAATTTAATTTTTAAGGCCATTAGGCAACTTTGGCTCATGCTGGATGGATGATGATGGGATGATTGGTGGAACGAAAAAAGTGGGAGGAAATGGGACAAACCCGAGAAAACCCACGCATATGGTGTTTGTTCACAACAAAGCCCACATGGAGCGAGAAGGGTTTGAATCGACGACCTCAAGCGCAAGAGGTGAGTGCTCTAACCGTTGAGCCACCGCATGGAATTGCATGGAACCGTTGAGGAGTTACATAGACCCATATGTCCTCACCGTTGGTATTCAGCATAGGTAACTCAGGGCAGGCCACAGGCAGAGTTGAAACTGGGTCATTTTGGTGACACAGCCTGACCCAAAAATAGGGAACCGGCCCGAAACTTCAAGCAGAATGGCCCTATACCCGGTCTTGACCTGAATGACTCGGAACCCGATCTGACCGAAATCACCAGACTCAGTTAACTCGGCGACCTGATGATCGAATCTTGATACAATGACCCGGTGACCTGTCTTCCAGTGGTTTTAATCAATCAATATTATAATATGTTAGATACCTTGAGAAGTGAACTTATGTGCGTGAACTTCATTTTCGAGAATTTCAAAATGAATAATGCCTTTATACCATTTAATACTTCAAACACAAAATTCTTCCGGAATAAAATTTCCGATGGGGTATTTGCACAACTACGACGGCTTTTGTGTTCTTTCTGAGGATTAGACTATGTCCATATGTTATTACTATTCTGCTCCCGGTCACTGCAGGTAGGAAGTCCCAAGAATAGACCCGGTCACCCGTTTCAGCTGTGGTCACAGGTACGGATTGTCCCAGTAGTTGTGTCCCTTTTGTACAGTAATTTCTTTCCACCATATCTAATGCAGTTTTTCTTTCACTAGAAACACCAGCTCCATATTTAGAGTAGAAGGCGGTGGGTGAGATGCTTCATATCTGGAGTGGTAATAATTTGGAATGGACTTTTTCCCCTTCCACTACGTATTTATGCTGAATACTTTTTTTTTTTTTGTGGTGTGTTCAAAGCTCTTTGGGTTTATCGCATTGACCTAAGTAGGGAATTGTACGTCTAGCGTTATTTTTGCAGAGGATTGATTTGCCCTAGTTCTCCGTTACAGGAACCTCTCATTGGTACGGTAGTGTCATAATATAGGCCGTACTAGTTTATTTTAATGTTTTAGTTTAGCGTTAGCTTGTACTTTTCTAACCAATCACAGATTAGGAGGCCGTATAGCCCTGTTCCTCGTTGTGGTGAGCGAGGTACTCCTGCATTTTTGTCATTTTAGTCATTGTTCAATAAGTTTTTGTCACTTGCATTTTATTACTAATATGTTTATTATTATATACTATTATTTTATTATTCTATAACAAATTTCAGAGTGGCAGATTCCATTTTCTCAGATAATGTTGGTCCAAATTTTGGGCTCTTAATTTCCTTTTTTATCAATTGTGAGTAATTAGTGTTGCCCACGAGACGAGGCAGACATCTCGCCATATATAGGCCTAATATGTAACCTTTTTGAGACGAGTCACATTCTGAACAAGACATTTTCGAGACGAGACAGCCTCAATTTCGTCTTGTGGGCAACACTATGCGTACTACCGAATTGTTAGTAATACTAATATATTCTTATTAGCTCGCTCTGTGACTAATTTTTCATTGAGGTACTCCGCATAATTAGCCCTTCTATGTGCAGCTGTGCACCCTTATTGGCCAATCACCGGTGTTCCCGCGTGTATATACACAGTAAAAAATAGCTGTGTTAATTCAACACAATGCGGTGTCCTAGCGTGACTACCACTATTTGTGTTAAATCAACACAACGCACGGTGTTGATTTCTGTACTGTGAGAAAAACAAGTTATGACTGCCGGAAAATTTGAACATGGGTTGCTCAGTTAGAAGTCGAGCGTCTTACCGACTTAGCTAAATCGTCAGACAGAAAGATCACTAGATTCAAAAAGTATAGATGATAAAAACATGTTGCTAAAACCCAACCACAATGAAAGTTACTCTTACGACTTATGCCATGATCTAATCACTTTTCGATTGGTCAATTAGGGATGAGAATTCGCATTCATTGAGAATATGTTCCATGTCTATGAAAGCAAGCGCAGCGTTTGACATGTTTATACGATAAGAAAGCAGTAATGCTGCTCAAGTGTATGTCTGTGGCCATCTTGCTTGCTTTCCTAGAAATGGGATATTTTCAGTGAATGGGAATTCTGGTTCCAAATTCACAAATAGGAAGTGATTAAACCATAGGATAAGTCGTGCAAGTAACTTAGTTTGTTTTAGGGGTTCAGCAACATATCTACACTGTTCTACACTGTTTAAATCTATAGTGTAGTCGTTTAATATTCAAATGTTGTTCAGTAAATATCGTTTGCATTTAGCGCTTTCTCTGTCTGACGATTTAGCCAAGTCGTTAAGACGCTCGATCGACTTCTAACTGAGCAACTCATGTTTAAATCTTGCTGTAGGCTTAACTTTTTTTCTCACAGTACCGAAATCAACACCGTGTGTTGTGTTGATTTAACACACAAGAAGTGATATTCACGCTGGGACACCGTATTGTGTTGAATTAACACAGCTATTTTTTGCAGTGTAGCAAGAGTGCTAACTTCTATTCTCTTTGGAGTGTCCTTCATTGACCCTTCTTTGTTCTGGTTGATGTTTATTTCGCAATATTCTCCTTGGTGTATAAGCAGTACTGAAGCTGAATAGGAACGAATAATTAAAAATTAGGTAATATTGTAATATTAAGTAAACATGTCTTTTCATAAATTTGTGGGTTTATAATTGCACCATTCCGCCTAAAATATTTTTCCAACTTCAGCACTGTGTATAAGCAATGCGTTTACATCCAATTAACATACTGTATAAGTGGCATTTCTTACTTTATCAGAGAACATCTTTCTTTTTCCATGTTTGAGGGCATCCTTTTAATATTCTGCCACTAATTGTGATTTACTGTGTTAGAGGAAGGTAATGCATTGATCTTACGTCCTAACCGTTGTCTCTAACGACCGAATCATTGTCTCAGACTACCGAGGTTGGTGTATCATCTCTATTTTATTTGTAATGTGAGACCCGCAGTCCGATTTCTTCCGTCTACACCAGCGTGTTCGATCGTCTCGTTTTAATATATGATATCAATAAAGTCTTTACCCAAGCAAAAACATGGATTTTGGAAGAAGCCGAAGAAGAGGAAAAATTCGAAAATGGAAAGCCTGAGCTTGTGCAAAATGAAGGAAATTACTACGAGGAATTCTTCCATTTGCAGGAGGATAACACATCTCCAATTCATAATATAGAGCACTTGTTTGTACAGTACAAGCAAAGTCAGTAATGCTAATCGGTAAACGTTGACGGAGTATTAAGAAAAAATACACTAAAAAATAATACGCTTCTGCTGTCCAGCGATGCTGTGGAAAGATTTTTCAGCTGTGCGAAGTAAGTATTTTCCGTGTGCATTCGGTTAAAAGATGAAAATTTCGAGAAGCAATTACTTCTGAAAATGAACTTTTAACGATTTTGATAACAACTCTTTAACCGACGTTTGCAACTCGTCTATAAACAACCTATATGTTTTAAAAATAAATGTATAAAGAGTACACCTTCTATTTATTCCTGGCTTTTAGGCATCTCAGGCTCAGACTGAGTACACACGTTTTTAAATTTTTAAATTAGGTAACTTTCTCTAGGTTAGCAGAAGTGAACGCGAAATGAGCGTAAGCTCAAATAAGATGGCGTGAGTTTGAGCGCAGTCAGTTTTCAAAACGTGAGTTTGAGCGTGAACTAAGCTCAGTTTTTGAAGGTTGAGTTTGAGTTGAGTTGTTAAAAGTGAATTTACTCAACCCTGACGAAAAATACTTGTACTCTAATTGCACGTTACCCAGCAGACACAGAGCTGATATTTTTCACTTACATATATGGTGATAGTACCGGTGATGATGTGTATATTGTCTCCAAATATCAGAATAGCGAAACAATAATCCTTAGGCTAAATTTACGCTGATTAAGGTATAGTATTCTTAGTGTGAGAAATGGCCAGTATTAACTTTGTTAGTTGATAATCTTTCAAAGTACACAAACTTGATGGAATATAGTCAGAAAATTATAAAATTGAAGTTCTGTTTATCCGTTATGGCTATTAGCGATGGCCAATGCAAAATTGTCTAGAATTATAAACCTCACAAAATTTCACAAGCATAATTCTTTAAACCTTAATGTGTGATCATGCATTATAATTAACAAATTCAACGATGTATGTAAATCAAAATTAAAAAAAGATAGTAACTGTTTCGACATAACCAGGGCTAAATTGCTTAGATAACATCACTTTCTTCTTCAGTAGCTCGAGGGAGAACTTATGCTGTTGTATTAGTAAATAGCAATTTGTTTTAGTATAAAGAAACTCTCACTCAAACATGATTATATCATAGCAGGAGTAATTAATGGCATGATAAATGATTTTCTGAGAACTGCGATAATTACGCACTGTCTTTGGAAATCTAGAAGAGTTGCGTAAATAAAGAAGTGAAATAATGTATTCAACATAGTACAGGAAATACATGGCCTGTTGGCTTATTATTTAGGTATGCATTTAAATGCAAGTATACCAAGTGTGCTCATATCCTATTTACCTACCAAGACTTCATTTCAATTAGCATTAAATCAAATACAACACACACACACACACACACACACACACACATATATATATATATATATATATATATATAAGAGACTTCCACTGTTCCTTTGGGCCGGCCGACACTGCTTTCTCTTCAGGTCGGGCCGGGCTCGGGCCGATTAATTGCACTTCCTTAAAGCAGTTCAATAATTATTGACTTTCGTTAAACGATAATTGGAATAAAAAAAACGTTCAAGTCTGTGTGCACGCCACGTGGAGGGAAAGGTATTACAAACAATGCAATATTTACAGTTGGTGTTGCTTAGCGGCTCCACTTTCGCTATTTAGGATTAGTTGTTCACCGGGGCGTTGAGTCCAGTCGGCAGTCACACGAATGACTGCATGCCTTTCCCTCAATAAATAACAAAAGACAGTATGCGTATTGAAGCTTCCTGTGATAGTCCGTGTCAATACCAGAATAGGGTCAATCCAACCACTGGATCCCAGGGGGTGAACAGTCAGAGTTGTTGTCTTGATATAAAAATAAAAGGAAACCGCACTCTTTGTTCTTCTGTCCACTTCAGCGACCCGCAGAAAGATATGTTGGATGAAGTCAGGGTTGCAGTCTAATACGGTGTTAAATTCCGTGCAAATGTAGGTATTGCGGGTGAGGTCAAATTTCTGATAATTTGTTTTGTAAATAAAAGTTATACCTTGACTAGCTACTACTTTTTCTGGATTTAAGAAACCTGCGACTACAAATAATCCTACTGTTCAAAGCGAAAGGATTGTTTTGATCCTTTGTGTTAGAAATAAATTGAAACGGAAATCCTGTAGAATGAAATTAAAATGACTAGCAAATCTAAGAGCATCACATTGTTCGAACACTCACATAGGCTTGTATGCATATTATTATTATTATATCAGAAACATATATATTGGGGCTCGAGCCAAAACTTTTTAAAATTTATCTGTCCGGGCCAAGAATTTTTAAAACTTATCGGGCCGGGCCGGGCCGGGCCGGGCCAGAAACTTCTAAAGCTTTCCGGGTCCGGGCTGGGCCTATAGGTACATTCGGGCTGGATTGTGTGCAGGTCTTTATGCATATGCAATCCTAAATTTTGTGTAGCTGAAAATGAACTATCCGAAATTCCATCACTCCCCCACTTTCAATAAATAAATCTTTTATTATATCTGTGTTTGCCAATACGTTACTACCAAATGTTAAGTTCGGATTTCTCAAGAGTCATCCCGCTTTATGTACCCAGCTGGAGCTGCTAGCCATATTATTTTAATGTTTGTTTTTACTTTATAGCGCAAATATACAAAGTAACCCAGATAGAATGCCAGCTTATAACATGATTGTCAGCCACTTGCTTTGAGCTTGACAAAGTTGATATTGTGTTGAACTTGATAAATAAGTATGAAACAAACTTGTTGGAACCACGTAAGTACGTTGTTTGAGCAACATTGTTGCTGGTTGTTGTAACTAACCTATTTCAAGCTTGTTGGGACAGACAGTTGGGCGAAGATGCTTGTTAAACTTTAACTTGATTTAATTTTTATTCGCACTTCTACTGTCGCCTCACTGCCATGAAGTCCCATCATGTGCCAGGACTGTTTCACCGCAAGCTAATCTTGGTGATATCCCACCCTTTTACTACAGGTCCCTTGCGATCTGATCAACTAAGTATAAATAGCACTTTGAAAGTCAACTAGAGCGAATGGTTCCGTGGTCTGGTGACTACAACATCGGATCAGCGTGCCAGTGGTCATCGGTTTGATAATCAAACTTTGATTCCTTCCCAGCGCAAAGTTTTTAAATTTTTAAAGAGGTACATTATTTATTCTTTCTTGTCCTCTCAGGTCTATTTCAACCTTGATTCTTAAAAACTAAATCAATATCAATATAAATATAAAAAAACTGCTTAATTCAATGCTGTTTAACTTTTTTTTTTGGCTTCGTTTGCTATGTTTGCCTCAAGTTGTCCCACTTGTCAAAGAAAGCTTGATTCACTTTTTAGTCAGGTCAAAATTGCTATGTGAAAAATATTCTTGAAATCTTTTTCTTTTTGTTATATTTTATTTACTATCGATTTTGCGAAAACAACCCTGACTATTATTTTCCCCTTTGTATTTCAAATATAAAAATACTTGTTTTTAGTGCAAGTTTGCAAATTCTGAATGTAGTTACTGACGATAGGAAACAGTTTCTTCTAAAATCTGCGAAAGCAACTTTCTCCATTTTCGTGCATATTATCATTACACACGATTGTTCCTACTTCCTAGCACAGTTGCATGAAATAACTTATGTCTGATTCTGAGAAGAGAAATAGTTTCTAATTTCAATTCATGTCCCTGATACTTAATACTTCTCACATATATGCAATACTTCAAAGTTCATCCTCGCAAATTTCTGGTTAACCCAGAAATTATACCTTTGTTTGAAAGCTACATGTGCCTTACCGGAACAAGAAATAAATGTCGGCACGTGGAGTTAGATAAGAACTTTCACCCATGCACTTGAATCTACTTACCAAGTGAATGGCAAGACAAACTTCTCCGTTGCGCGATTAATCCTCCTCGTGTTCTCTTCTCACGCGACAAATGTGCAAAAGCGACCCCGAACACTGACACTATGTATCATTCATCCACTCAGCACATTGAATGTCTTACTCGCATTACACTCAACTATCACATAATGAAGACTTCGCCCTCAAGGTCTTGGTACGAATGAATGTTCAATGCCAAGTATAAACAACTGCAATACTATGCAAAGAACATTTTTCTTCTAGAAACGTTTTATACAATCTGCCCTTTCTAACACAATTCACTTTAAGCTATGGACGAGATGGTTTGTGTATGTTACACAACACGCAGAACAACTTGACAATTGGTGTTTGTACATAACAGCTTGATAACTTTCCCCCTACCGAGATACAGTAATTGTAACGTATTTGTTTTGTAATCGTCTAATCGACAAACTCTTCCATCAAATTCTAAAATTAATCTTGAACTGAAGTTACTTGTAGCATGTTCCTGGCCCGTAATCAGTATCCTTGCCTTAGAATGGACATCTTCGTTTAGAAGTAGCTCATTAAACGCCAATCACATAATTTTGATGGTTTCAGTCATAAATGGCTATTAAATATTAATGTACCGGTATCAACATACTTCTGGTAGGGTAGGCAGGTAGCAATTTGAATTTTGAGTGGGGTTTAAGGCTTTCAGGCAGCTTTGGTTCAGGCCGAATGGATGATGACGAGAGAATTGGTGGAATGAAAAAAGTGGGAGAAAACGGGAGAACCCCGAGAAAACTCGCGCACAAGTTGTTTGTCCACCACAAAGCCCACATGGCACGAGCCGGGATTGAACCGGAGACCCCACGCACCAGAGGTGAGTGCTCTACCACTTTTTAAATCTCGTTTATTTAACTTTCATTGTACATTGCGTTTATTTATACGATTGGGACCATTTAGTTTTCGTTTATCTTTCTTAACCTACTTACGGACAACACAGTTAAAATCACATCCATGCCCGAGGCGGGATTCGAACCCGCGATCCTGGAGTCGCTAGACTAGCGCACTAGCCCGCACGACCACCCAGATCGGCAACCACTGAGCCACCATGGCCCCGCAAGTTGAGGTCATCAGTAGCATAGTAGATAGCCCATACCACTACATGTATAAGCATTCTGTCTTTGCTTTTAAACAATTACACCATCTTCTTCGGTCAGGGGTCTCAGAGGATCGTTGATTTTTTATAGTTCTTTGGGTAGGATAGGATTAGGGAAATGAAAAAAAAAGGTTCTTTATCTGGGAGAGCAATTATAAGTAGCAACATTTAGCACAAACTTTATTTTGGCAAACTTTTCAAGCGTCTAACTTCTCCAAATCGGACGTAACCCTCCATAAAATTCATTTTTTCATGTCCAAACATCATACAATTTTATATTTTTCATTAGAACAACGAGAAAAAGCAATTAGTGATCCCGGGGAGAACCGGAGTTGCTCGATTACCTGGCCCGTAATATTTGACGTGGAATGACACACAAAAAGCTAGAGTTGTGGAATTTCTAATCAATGGATAGAAGAAACATCAGTAGCTTAATTATAACTTATAACAGTTTAAAAATATTTTCTTCAAAATAAATGACTTCGTAAACCTACAAAGTTGTTCAAGCTAGGCATAGGCCAGACGTAAAGAAACACCTTAACTATATAAATTAGATTTTACCCACCATCGTGAACCAGCTTCTACGGAAAGTGTAACCATTTGGTGATCTCCAACGAAGATTTTCTTGATTCTCTACGGCTGTACTAGAAGTTTCTACTTTCCATACAAATCAGTTTTGACTTTTATACAGGGTTATATGTCACCGATTGAACTTTAAGAGAATACCCGGAAAAGTTCTCCCAAATGCCTCATTGATGCGCGTCTTAGGATGGTATTTGTTTTAATTCTTCAATAGAAAATCAAATTAAATAAGCATTTAATCATTCTGGGGCATTTTCACCGTCATTGAAAATGTTCAGGAAATGTGGTATCTTCGTTCAAAAGTAATGGGAACAGAATGCCCTATAGCAATAGCAATTTCAGTTATCTACTCGCATTTAAGGCGTCTCGATCAAAACTAGTCCGGCAATGAAAGTGTTCCACATCCCTTATCGCACCATAACCTTATGATCACAAATTATTTTCTAGCGCCCCATACAGTTAGGACTACTTTTTCAGCAGTACCTGTGTGCTTGTGACTGTTGATCTTGGTGCAGTATATGGGCAAAAAGTATTAATAAATATTAATGTTCAGAAGAAGATGAAAACGAAAGAAAAGTCTGTTTTAGACAGCTTTGCTTGTTAAAATCATAGTTGTCATGCGGTCCGTTTTGTCAACGACTTAAAGTAGCTATGAAACTGTATAAAGCAGAATTTATAAATACATTGGACGTGCCTAAGAAGACATGGTGACTTATTGTACATAGGATGGACGAGTCAGGCATTACATCTACATGGTCAAGAAATTTATGGAAAACGTTAGGTTATTCTGGTGTGTGAGGTCCAGGTGCCCATGGAGGAAGGACCATTGTGGTGAGCTTAGGACCACTTATCTGTAGTCGCAATGGTGGAACAAACTGTAGCGTTATGTGACTAGCGATCTGGTTGAATGTATAGTCTATATTGTTGAGTAATATTGGTCTAATTCTGGTCATAAATAAATGAGTCCCATACTGAAGTACTTAGGAGCCTGTAACTATTTATAATTTTGCGCCATCTTCAGATGAACCTGTAATGTTTCTACAGGGTTTGGCTCCACTTGAATAATAAAGTGGGGTGCACTATAGATACACCCCCAGGTCTATATCCGCTTATTCACCTTCTGCCTCGTTGTGGATCCCTTATCAATATCTTTTCTAGGGCGACCGCTACGTGACCTGTCATCCACAGTTTCCGTTTCACAAAATGTGGTAATTGAATCTGCTACCGCGCCGTGTAAAGCTAATGGTTGATTTGGGTAGTATTCGTTGAAATCAGCGAGTATAACACTGCAGCTTCATTCGCTGTGTACCAGGATGAGTTCAATTGTTCCTTTTTTGTCAATTCAATTTTGTGTTGGCTGGCACAGAGATGGAAGTTGCCTGACGTGACTTTGACTATCAATACTTTTAAACTAATGAACATAGTTTAAAATCAATATCAGTATGTGTTTGTGAGACATTTCTGGTCCAATTTAATATTTCATATAACTCCTTTTCTATTCAATAAGGCGACCAATTCAAATATCGGATTTCAAGATGGTGGCCGTGTAATTATAGCGCAAAATATTGATCCTTCGGAGTTAACATCCCGATATCATCTAATTATTAACTTAGCTCGAGAACTAAACAAACATCTTGCAACTCTTGCATAAATCCTGATGGGTTTTACAAATCTTTGTCACGAATTTAACGAATCATTAGTCAACGAACGTAATGTATTTTAAAGTGCTTAAACTTAGTTAACAATTCGTTAAAGTCTCACGACGATTGTTGAAACACCATTCTACGTATCGGCTACGACAGCTGTATAGCAGTAGGCTAAATAAAAGTTAGTAAATGACGGGCGCTCAATAGGAGGCAGAATAAATAATAATAATAAAAAAAACGAGAAGAAATTAGATGAATACTGTTAAGGTGTAGATTACCCCCGCCATCTTGGTACGCACTTCCTGTTGATTTACATGGGAATTGTTTTACTCGTCTTACATATCTTTCAGGAGCATATTTTTAACTTCTGTTTTCGCCCAGTTTATCGTCATGTTCTCTTTTACTCATGTTATTTTATAGAAATGCAATATTTTACACACGATAGGTATAATCTCCCGTTAACATATTGTGATTTATATAGCAAAGTATTAATAATACATTATACTTATATATTTGAAGGAACTTCACAAACCAAAACTATACAAGAGTCAAAATAACCACCAACGACAAATTTTGTGAAATCAGAACTTAAATATTCTACTTCCGAGAGGCATAAAATGTGTAAAACAATTCCCGGGTAAATCAATGGAAAAGTCATACCAAGATGGCGGGGGTGATCTACAGCGTTAACTTCTGTTTGCCAAGATCCTTCAACGTAGCATAGGGAACTAACTATGGCATATTTTCAGCAAGTGCTTTGTGTTCATATCCTTTTATCCGAAATTAATGAGAATTATTAGTAACCTTCCACATTATCTTCGACATTGATAAAAATTGCTAAAAAGAAGTTAGGTAAATATTGTTTATAATGTATTATTAATTTTACAATTCTACAATTTTAAGCAACGCTGGTAAAACAACGACTTCATAAATACATAGACAGTGTAACTATGATAAATTCAAATGCTAGCATTGAAGTTAGGCTTCTTTATTCTTCATAAAGGAGGAAAGAATCTAATGGATTGAAGAGCAGAATTAGAATATTTGAGGAGTATGCTCAGTGCTCGAAGTGGGGTAGTACGAGGGGGCACGCCGTGC
The DNA here is from genome assembly GCA_022664845.1 of Lepisma saccharinum. NCBI lineage: Eukaryota > Metazoa > Arthropoda > Insecta > Zygentoma > Lepismatidae > Lepisma > Lepisma saccharinum. The sequence goes on from JAGDQP010000727.1 coordinate 53,120, forward strand.
ACTTACCTTTTTCATTTTGGATTTGGCGTACAACCACCTTTTTATTAATGGGAGCTCATTACCTTTACTTTCAATAGGCAATCGTCACAACTAATTGCAATCGTACCCTTACTTTTCTAACCCACTTCTACAAGCGTTCCCTTACCTTTCCTAACTCACTTCGAGCACTGCGTATGCTTGAACAAACGTCTATGTAACATTTTTGTGTAAGCGCAACCATTTACGGAACAAAGGTCTCTTATGTGTCTTTGATAGGTATTTGCACTTGGTTTGAGCATATTGCAAAATATAGTCTCAGTATTCAGAAATTTCTGAAGGGAAATGCACTATAAAAACCGTGAAACAAAAGTCTATGTTTACATACGCTTCCCGTGAATGAATGCGCGCTTAAACATTATGTTGGATTTATGGAACAAAAGTCTATGTTTCATGATACCGCGTCATTCCCTTAACTTCCTTTCCGTTTTTCTCAATACACCCGAAATGTAACATAGACGTCTGTTCGCGCACGCCTGCCTCATTTCATGATTTTACTGGCGTAATATCATGAATATTAAATAGTGCGTTTTCGTCCACATGTTAGCCGGCCGGGTGGCCGAGCTGTCTGTGGCGGTAAGCCATCGGCTAGAAGGTCCCGGGTTCGAGTCCCGGCAGGGGCATGGGTGTGGATTTTAACATCTAAAGGCGAATCGTGACAGGCCGAAGTCCAAAGTTACTAGACTGGCCCATATAAAAATAAAGTTTACCAAAGTTTATTTTTATCGTCCACATGTTACACAAAATTGTCAGAAACCTTTTAATAGGTACGGGACGTGGTAATGCGAACTCTATTGCAATAATTTTTCAACTTTAGAACTGCAAGAAGTTATTTTGTCATTTGTATTTAAATATGAGAAATAACATTATTTGACAAGGGAAAACAACCGTATTAATCATGTATATTTACGATTAAAAAGGTCGCATTTAGTAATTTATACAAACTATTCTGTAAATATTCTTTTGATGGGTCGCAGCTTACCGACCTGTGATGCAATACATCATTTTGTGTTCCAAGATTTCAGACACCATATTAGAAGAGAACTGAAGGAAGAGAGAACAGAAGTAAAGATACATAAATGTAGGTAAGAAGACAACATAATAAGTGTAGTAAATGAGGATAAATAAGAACTGCGTGTTCACTCAGCGGAAATATAGTTGAAGAAAAATCCTTAACAAGAACTCACCCTACGCAGTCAATTGGAACAGCGAGATGATATAATGAAAGGAGGAAGTAATTTTGTCTTTTTTACTATCATAAACTGACTGGTGTTCCGGTTTTGCTTGATTTTCTTGCATTCAAGATACTGTATTTGTTAGATGCCTTTATTTGCGGACTTAAAGTAACCAGAACAAACATTCAAATATCTGGAAGCACCTTCTTTGCTTTATTCGGCTTCTGACAGCTGCATTACTTCGTAAATAATTACTCCGATTCGATAAAAAAAATATGCGACATTGAACGCTATGCAATTAGGTCACTCAAATTACATAAGCTTATCGTAAAATTATGTCGAAAAGAGAGAACCTCTCTCTCTCATTCCCTCCGTCTCTCCCACGTAACAAATATCAGCAAACAATATGAGAACATAATTTTTCTAGATATACATGAATTAGTATAGGCTTGATGAAATTAAGAATAAAAGCGAAATGAAACAGTATACATAAGATGATCCGGTAGAAATTTAAACACACGCAATGATAAATGGAAATCGATGGATGTCTGCCAGACAGAGAGAGAGAAAAATAGAGGGAGAGAAGGAAGAAGAGAAAGTGAATAGATACAAATATGGAATGAAAACTAGTAAATGGAACCAAAGACCTAAATCATAAATTAGACATTCCCAGAAATCCAACAGTAAAATAGCAGCGACTTTTTGATAATATATTTTTTGAGTGTGATACGAATGTGGACAGGTGATTTCCAAACTCATGCAATCACTTGCAAAATGACGACCAAAGTTGCTGGTCAGATTAAATACGCACAATTTCCACTGGAAAAGGCACTGGAAAGGCACATCTAGGATAATGAATGATTAAATATTTCTCTACGTCATGTGTAACAAAAAGCGCCAAGATTGCAAGTCCAAACCGTATCGAAATGAAAATTGTGAAAATGCTCAAAAGCAAACCGGCGTGTTGCTTTTCAGCGTAGCGAACCTTATACGTTCCACATTTCAAACGCGAATAAAACACAAATTAATAATTTATTAATGAATTTCAGGATGGAAACAAGTTATATCTAGTTTCGATTTTTTTTTTTTTTTTGCCAATTTCTACTAATTTCTAAAAATATGTCTGTTCCGAACATGTCAGTGGGGATTCCACCTACTGCAAGTATAACAATTCTAATAATTACAACAACTAACGAGCTAGTGTTTATAATAATTGAAAATATTGTCCTCAGAGATAAAACAAACACACACACGCACAACGAGCAAGTGTGTGTGGGAGAAGAAGAAATGAGTCAGAGACAAAGATAAATATGAAGAGAAGAGACGAAGACGCGAGAAGGAATCGGAAAGAAAGGGAGAGTGAGAGAGAGTGAGATATATATATATATATATAAATTAAATACATGAAAAATAAATTGATTTATTATCGTGCTAAATACACCCATACACTGTTTATTCTCTGATCCTCACCAGTGGTACATCTTGTCTCTGTACCTGTCCAACAGGAGATAATTCTCTGATTCATTTCACTAAATAATTGCAGCCATTATTTAAAAAAAACTACGGCGGGGTGGGAATCGAACCCAAGGCCTCAGATTAATAGCCGAAAACGGTAGCCATTACAATCCACATTATGCTCCACGGTAGCTGCTTAATATATGTTAAGAGAAGTGGATACTTCAGGTTAATGGCATATTCTTAATTGTGCTGTTAAGAGGGCTCCTCGCTCCAACCCCCATTTTTAACATTTTTCAAAATATTTCAAAACTAGGAGTACTATCAGAAATGCAAGTTCATAGCGCACTAGAACTAGCATGTCCCTAAGGAAGAACAGGTACCTACAAGTAATATAGAAAGTACGAGAAGTGAGAATATGACGTATGTGTGTACAATAAGTGTAAGAATTACAATGAGGAATAGTTATTCACTAAGAAAAAATTATTTTCTATTCATCGATGTGCTAAGGGTTTATGGAAATGAATGTTTTTATGAGTTATAGTATATAGTTTCGTCATTTAATTTCTTTACAAATAATGTTACCTATTTTTATTCTGCGTGGGTTCTACGAACTAAAAGGAATAGTATTGTTTCTGAAATCAAAATTGTCTATGTTTACTTAGAAATGAATATTTTTCATGTAAAAATAGTTTAGAATTCAACAGTGTTTCACCAAAATAAAAATACAATATGTCAAACAATCGCTTAAAACTTTCAAGTTTACATTAATTATCTTCCTATATGCCACTGTTTCTTCAATACCATAATTCAATACAACATTTATATTTTTACAATAGTCACATCAAATGATCCCATTTTTGAAATGTGTACCATCTGATCATCCAATTGAGTTTAAATTTGGCACATAGAGCGTTTGAAACTAAGTTATGGAGAGTATTAGCCCAATGCGTTTTGTATTGGAGTTTCCAAGTGCCTTGAAGTGGGCCTAAACATTGTTTTGTAAGCGATCCATGACAGATACAATCACCATATTAACCTTGTCCCAACAACTTCTTGTGGGCATTTAAAAAATATAGCCTATTTTCTTTAAAGAATCGTGTATTTCATATTAACTATGTCCAAATATATTTAAAAATAAGTCCCGATTGTCCGTTATGAAATAAATGGTTTGGAATTTCAAGTAGTTACTGCTGTTACCGCTTATATATTAGGTCTACCGGAAAGTTATGTCTGTTTTTGAATTAAAAGAAAATAATACACGTCCAATCCATTTATTAATATTTACTGAACAATATAATTTTCATCCTTACTAATAACTTCTTCCCAGCGTGAAGGTAATTTGTAGATTCCATTTCTGTAGAATGGTCCGGAAAGTATGGTGGATGTGAAAGAATTTCCCAGCCTAGCTCTGCTAGTTTCTGGCGAGTCGCCAAAGAAGTATGTGGCTTAGCGTTGTCGTACTGCAGTATGATTTGCTTCATATTGACAAACGCCGGTCTATTTTCCTTGAATGCTTCCTTCAAATCATCCATTTGTCGGTAACACATTTCCGAATTGAGCCTTTCTTTGGGTTTAATCAGCTCCTAATGTATTGGTTCTTTGACATCCCATCACATGCACAGCATCCTCTTATTGAACCTCATATTTGGTTTCGATGTGGAGGGGGAAGGTTGTCTGGTGTAGCAACACATTTTCGCTTGGTCGCAACATATCTTACCCTCTACCCTTTTCTCTGTGTGTGTGTGTGTTTTTTTTTTTTGTTCGTGTTATGTCAGCGATATTCTTCGACTTTCTTCAAAGAGTTATTTGTCCAGATGACAATGAAGATTAGCCATACAGAACATCCCTGTCATTGTTGTTTTTTTTTTATCTTTATTGTTTCTTCATTTTATTACTGAATATTTCTTTGCATATCTTTTTACATTATTTTCTTCAACAATTTTTCTTTCGTTGAAAATCTTCAAAAGCACACAAGAGATCTGATTGTTGTTTTATTTTTCGTTGAAATTTTGGTGGTAAGCCACACCCACTTCCTCTCCCGGTTATCTGATTTGATTCTCTTCGCTGATTGACTGAAGCCATTCAGTAGTTAAAACGGGGTAGCAGCACAAGCCCTAAATTCCAGAAGTCCTAAAAGGCAAGAAGCCAATTCTCTGGATTTTGTATAAGTCCTAAATTGCAGAAGTCCTAAACTTGTTTTGTGGCACTGCTATCGCGTTGCAAGCCTGTCTCGAGCTTACATTGCTATACTGGAATATGTATTAACTCGAAGATGTTCCTCTCTTTTTTCTGTTCGTCGATATCTATGTTTCAAGGACTATTCACTTGCATCAATATTAAAACCTAATCCCACCACAGAAACCCTATTTAATACAAAATAATTTCCGCTGAATAGGATAACATACGAAGACCTTGGACTGCTTTTCGTTCCTTCTGAAAAAAAAATACTCCGGAGGTCTTGGGATGTTTTGAAGTTCAGGCCTTCAATTGTAATGGGAGACTTCAAAGAGAAAGTAGGGACTAAGCAGAGCAGTGACACGAAGGTGGGAAACTTTGAATTTGACAAAAGAAACAAGAGAGGAGAGAAGTTTGTGGAATTCTCAGAAGCCAACAGGCTGTTAATTTCCAATACATTTTTTCAATAAGTCGCCCCAGAGGAAGTGGACATCGAAAGCCCCAAATGAGACTAAAAACGAAATAGACTACGTTTTATCGAATAACAGGAAAATTCTGCAAGACGTGACTGTTCCGAACAGTTTCAAAATCTCGACTGATCATAGGATGGTGAGATGTAAGCTGAAACTGAATACTAGATTGAGAGAAATAAACTTATGAGGAAAACTGCCATTTTTAGATCTGGAAAATCTAGGGAAACACAGACAGATATTCGAGATAGAACTAAGCAACAGATTCAGCGCCTTCGAGGAGTTAGAGGATGAAGAAGACATCAATAGCAGAAATAAAATACTGACTGAGATAATAAGAGAGAGAGCTAAGGAAATAGCAGGCATCAAGAAGAAAAAAGATAGCAAAATCTCAGAGGAAACAAAACTGTTGATGAAGAAAAGGAGGGAAATGAAAGAAGAGGAAAATTACATAAAGAGGATTGAGTACATAGAACTAAATAAAACCGTAAGGAAGATAATAAGGTAGAATGTACGAAGATATAACGAAAATCTTGTTAGAAATACAATCGAGGAAAACAAGAGCCTGAAGAAAACCAAACAGCAGCTCATGATAGGGAAAAAGCAAATAATTGCAGTTAAGGGACCAGACGGGACCTAACACGAAATAAGGAAGAAATTATAAAAACATTTGAAATTTTCTAAAGAGAATTGTACTACTCCGAAGAAGAACTAGGAAATGAAAATTCAGAAGAAAATGATGTACAAGTCCCAGATGTATTGAAAGAAGAAGTGGATAAAGTACTTCGAGGGATGAAGAACGGGAAATTGCAAGGAGAAGATGGACTCACAGCAGAGATGTTTAAATGGGGAAGTGAAAAGATGAAAGAGGAAGTTGCTAAATTATTCTCGATGTACCTGAGGAAAAGAGAAGTGCCCTCAAGTCGGGATAATGTGGCTATTAATTTGTTGCACAAGAAAGGGGACAAAGAACGCGTCGAAAACTACAGACCAATTTGTTTATTGTCAGATGTTCACCAAAGTTATTTTGAATCGTATTGAAAGAGACTTGGATTTTAACCAGGGAAGGGAACAAACCGGATTTCGTCGTAGATTTAGCATAATGGACCACATGCAAACACTGAGAGAAGTTATGGAAAGGACTAATGAATAAGAACTTCCACTGTGTCTGGGGTTCATAGATTTTGAAAAAGCTTTCGATTCGATCTCCTTGACAGCAGTACTTGAATCATTTGAACATTAAGGCATCGAAAGTGCATACATCAAGTTACTGCGAAACATTTCCCTAATAGTATTCAATATCATATGGATATTCAGGGGATGTCCCGCCGGGATATTTGCGACTTCCATGCGACATCCGACGATATCCACAGGACGTCCTATACGTGTTGATCAGATTGCCGAATGTCCGCTTCATGGATATCCCATGGGACGTCCCGCGGGACTTCCATGAAATGTCCGTGAAACGTCAGGTGGCCATCGCGATGGGACGTCAGCTGGATATCTCCACGGGAAAGGAGGAGTCAGCCTTTGTCCTTCCTTTTATTACTTAACGAAGATGTAAAGGTCCTTTATTGTGCTGGGATGTCCTGGATCTGAGTGACGGGCTTTCGCCGTCTACGTGTTAGTCATTTTCAGGAGTCATAGTTGGATGCTGTGAAATTCAACAACATCCAACTATGACTCCTGAAAATGACTAACACGGAGAAGGTCAAACCCTGCTACTCAGACCCAGGGTATCCCAGCACCATAAAAGACCTTTTCATCTTCGTTAATAAAAGGAAGGACAAATTCTGCGCCAAACTCATCTCAGTCCCGTCTACAGTAACATCATCCTCTATCCATCCACAAGAAGGCATCATTAATTGCAGAAAATAATCTTGCAATGAGTTTCGACGTAGCATTTGATTGACCGTCTTCAGAACACAGAAAAAATCATTTGTAGGAAAACTGACCTCAGCGTGGTGTGGTATACTGGCAACACTTTACTCATAAAAAGGCAGCACTTGATAACAATCGAAGAATTGCGTAATATACGAAAAGGTTCAGACGGTAAGCTACTGCGGAACAATGCAGAAACTAGTTGTAGGTTCAAAATTCGTCATGATTGATAATAGGTTAATTCGGTGAACTGAATGTTACAAGTAATGACACAGAGTAGAAGCATTTATACTTGTAGCAGTGAACCGGAACTGGTAACCCAATAACCACAATTTCACTAGTAATTTTACACAAGAAGTTAGAAATTAGGCATAACATAATTTAACCCATCCTAACAAGAGAAAAAATAATCTTACCGGACTTTTCTAAGTCATACGCTAACCTTATCGGCTGTAATGGGTGTATAAATAGCCGGCCGGGTGGGCGAACGGTATGTGGCGGTAGGCCATCGGCTCGAAGGTCCCGGGTTCGAGTTCCGACAGGAGCATGGGTGTGGATTTTAACAGCTGAAGGCGAATCATGACAGGCCGAAGTCCAAAGTTACTAGACTGGCCTATATAAAAATAAAGCTTTTTTTAAGGGTCCATAAATAACGTTCGGGACAAAATAATTTTCCATAAATCTGAGAGAAAGTGAACGTAAATATCACGGTCGTTCAATTTGATTGTCGCGTAAGTGGAATAGCAACGTATAACAGCCTGTGGAATAGCTAAGTAGTGATTAAGAAATCTAACCTGACTTCTCTATCCTGTCACAGACTACCTAACTGGCTGTAGTGGGTGCATGGGAAAGTAAAATAAATAGTTCATATTCGTGGCAAAATAAATAGTTTGACATCAATCGTACACAAAGCTAACGAACATATTGGAGTTGTGCAATGCATGTAATAGTAGAGTGTGTGGAAGTAGAAAACAAAAAACTTAAAATGGATTGTGTGCATAGTGCATTAATTTGCGGAGTAAGGTTCATGAACGAACAAATGACGTGAGTTTCACAAGTCTGAAGCTCAGTTCGTAACAAACCCTCCTTCGATTCACCCCTCCGCTGGATGGCACCTTCTGTATTCGAGGATTTCTTGCGAACAAGTTCTCTGCGGATATTACACAAGGCAGCATACAAAAAAAAATATTCTCGTGAGTTGTTACATAGGCGGGACCCGCAGGATAGATCCACAATAATTTATTCTCGCTAGAGGTAAAGGATAAGATATCAATAACACTGAATTGCAATCTATAAATCAATTTGCGTAAGATGTGTAATGATATACAACAATTCCGAATATATATATATAAGTTTACTTTAACACACACATCGACGTAAATACGTAATCGTCGATTCAACGAAATTTACAACCTTGGAAATCTTTCCAACAAATTAATCAAATAGTTAAATTCCTCCAGGCATGCCTGCTTAGAATTGTATCCATATATTCGTGAGACAAATCTCGCTTTGAAGAAAACAATACCAAGACATTTAATCACCCGTGTCAAAATTCGAAGTAAGAAATGGCGGACCTCTGTAGCACAAACACTTGTTCTTGACGTAGGGCCAAACTCGGTCAAAACGGTTTCGCTAAACCTCACCAAATCGTAATGAAAAAGGTATCCAGAATTAAAGTATGTATTGACACTATCAAAAGGAAAAATACAAGGTAATATTCCCGAAATATAATTACAAATAGTTACACCTAGATACCTAATCTTCCACTTTGTCTCACTGACCTGAACTGTCACTCTACTCAATTCCCGAAAAATGCAGTCGACGAAACATCTACTTACATACCTATCAACTTTCCTACTTTGCTGATACAATTCAGAAATAATTATCACAAACTTTAACTCACTAAATATACACGTAAGCAAATTCAAATATAAGTTCCCGGAAAAATTCACGTACTTACATTTGTTAGTTCCCGGTACTACACCTACTAACCTACAAGAACTCGTCAAAATGTTCTCAATTCCTTTGAATATAATGATTTGAAAAAAGAATACTATCGGTAACACACGCTCGAATGATCCATATTCCAAACTGGAAATACACGTCGACGTTTATATATTTCCGACTTGCAACAGACTCACCTTTAATGTCGGCGAAGTTCAAATCATCCTGCTTTCGACTCTAATTCATACTGAAGCAAATCAAAATTAGCCATATCGCTATCTCATGTTAAATGGACACACTTCGTAGCAGTAATCCTACGTTCATGCACCAAATTCAACAATACGTAACTCTTAATAATTACGAAGCACACCACCTGCTTCGACTAGTTAAACCTGCATGGCCTAATTTAACGACATTAACCTACTTCACCAAAATCCAGAATGGAGGCAGATGGCCAACCATTCCTTTTCAAAACTATAGTTCAGAATTTTGCCGTTAGATGGCTCTGATGACACAAATGAAAATAAATACGCTCTTGCTTCCCAGATGTCGTAATTTCATGATTGCCATAGCAAACTAAACGCTTTACACCCTTGCACCGCAGGTGCATATTAAATGACTACCAAGTATTAAATTTTCCTTTCTGATCATCTTCCCTTAATTTTCTATCACCTACTGAAATATCGCTCTATCATCATCCATTCGGCCTGAGCCAAAGATACATAACTCCCTTAAACTAAAAGCACATTCAGATTAGATTTTTTTATTACTACGCAATTCAGCAAACGTGTGCATACCCCCGCCGTCAAAAATGCTGGGCGCTGCAGGTGTCTTGACCTTTCCGTGTAGGTTGCAACAACAACATTTTCTCGCTTTTACTTGAAGTTATTTCTACCTCATTTAATGTGAGGTTAGCATGAAGCATGTTCATCACAAAGGCATAAAGTAATGACAGTTACATCTTGGCGCGCTGACTTATGTGAAATTAATAAATACACAATATCCTAGCTATCTTAAAACATCTGCATGCACTTAACAATATGAACTGACATATGCTTACCTGTAAACTATGGGTAGTAACTCAATTATGTTAGTTCGAAGTAAGGGTGCAATAACCGTCTAGTACAAACAGGCAGTAAACTGTTGCCAAACGCGAAGCGTGCTTAGCGAAATCGACTGTTTGCGAGCGTTACATATTACCTCAGGATATCGCAATACGACCATATTCGGGATCATCCTGCCAGAATATCTCTCTACTCACAAAGCCGGGATTATCCAGGTAGGATTTCCTACAGATATCCTGGGAATGTCCCAATATCCCGTGCGACATTATGACATCAATGGGACTTGTTCAGAACGTCCCATGGATGTCGGATGTTATTAGGGCTACTCGACTGTTACATCTGTCATTAGATTACATCAATAAAGTGAAAAATTTAAAGTTGGAAAAGGGGTAAGACAAGGAGATTCAATTTCTCCAAAACTGTTTTCTGCGGCCCAGGAGAGAGAGTTCCAAACTTTAAACTGAGATGAAGTTGGAATTAAAATGAATGGCGATTATCTTCATCACCTATGATTCACTGATGATATTGCTAGGATTTGGTATGTAAATGCCACAATCCCTAACATGTTTTAAAAATAAATAATAAAAAGTAGGAAATATTAGCTATAGCAAATTCACTGTTGCGTTTCGACTTATCCAAACCCATGCTAAATGCGACATACTTTACAGTAGCATAAATGCAGACATATTGTGTAACCTTCTGTTGGCGTTATTCTCCAAATAAGAAAAGGGACAAAGAAGACAATCTTGCACGAAACAATATTTATTCATGATGATAGAAAGAACTGAACCAAGAATGTACTTTAAGTACATTCATACACTCGAACCGCTATTAGAATATATGTTTAACTACAAGACATCCAATCAGCACCCTTGATAAGCACCGTTGCTAAGTAAATAACGGAACACCAATCAGAACCGTCGTTTTGTCACATATACGAAAAATATAGGATCGGGATTTAACCAATAGTACACCAGTTTATAGAATATAACGTATCCTCCAATCAGATAAAAGAGAACAAATCGCTTAAGAATAGTAATATTTTAGAAATCTTTTCGTTACCTATTGAGTTTTTATAGTAACGCAAAATAAAACAAATGCCTAATATTTCAAATAACTAAATCATAGTTGCAAAAACTAACCCAATAAAACTTTTAAAATGTATTTCTGATAATCGTAATTTGTCTTCTTGACAGATATAGTGCTGCTTGCTTCAACTACAAACCAGAATAGAAGAACTGAGTAATGAGAGTTCGAGAATAGGACTTAAAATGAATTTAAGTAAAACAAAAGTAATGTACAATCAACATGCTGCAAAGAAGGAAATAAAGATTAACGGAGAGACAATAGGTATAGTTGATGAATATGTTTACATAGGCAGCTCAAAACATCGAATGATGAAATAAATAGATGTAAAATTACGTGGAGTTTGTTTGGAAAACTTTATTTTCAAAAGCAAACTACCAATGTGTCTCAACTCAACCGTAAAGTTTATAATCAATGTGTCTTACCTGTGATGAGGTACGGCTGTGAAACTTGGACATTGAATGCGCAAACAACTCCAAGATTAAGAGTCATACAAAGAGCAATGGATATATGCATGCTAGGAATAACCAGGAGGGACAGGAAGACAAATGAATGGATTCGTGCACAAACAAAGGTAGATAATTTAATCACGACGGCGAAGAAGATGAAGTGGAGATGGGCCGTCACATAGCTAGACGAACAGATGGAAAATGGATGACAAATGTGCTACATTGAATTCCTGGAGAGAAGAAACGACCGAGACGACATCCAAATGCAAGATGGGTAGATGAAATCAAACGTTTTTCAGGAGCTACATGGATGAGGATAGCAGTAGACCGAGATATGTGGAAAGAAAAGGGGTAAGCCTTCATTCAGCAGTGGATAGAAAACGGCTGAATAAGATGATGATATAAACTGAAGTTATTTGGTGTAGTTCGTAATAAAATACTAATAAACCTCCAGGGAACTGAAGAAATATTTTGAACTATAGGAAAATTTAAGTTCATAGAGATAATACAACTTCGAACTCAGTTCGAAGACAACTTTACAGTAAACTGGAAAACTATGAATACTTACCGAAATATGCTTCCATCCCATATACAATACATTAATTTCTAATTACGGTATTATTCAAAGACAATATCTTTTTTATCATAATTAACACCTGCAAAAGTTAATTATCTGTGGCTCAAAATCTCGGTAAACTCAAAATCTCGGTTGCTTCTATTCAAGGGCAAAGATATATGTTAGCTTAATAGTACACTTGTTTCACTATACAAATTCGAGGGCATTGCTTCCTCATGCTCCAGGCTCTAAGCCTCGCCCCACAGTGTGACAATATACACAGATACAGACAGCGTAACAAAAACAATTTATGTTATGTACATATATAAAGAGTGTTGTGTAAATCCACAATGAATAATCTTGTAAACAAACAACTACATATGTTTCTTCTAATGGGTCTGTTGCAAAAAGGCTCAGAGAAATATTGTGTTAAATTATATCATAACGTAGCCACATCACGTGGATCCTCCCGCGCCTTCTTGAAAAGTAGGGTAGACCGGGGCTATTTGATTATAGTAAGAGAAAAGTCAAAATTTCCAAAACCCGACGTACTTTAGAGTTGAAATAATTATGTCATAATCTACGTACATTATTATAGTACAACATGTTAAAGAATAAGGAACCTGTTAAGTCATGGAAATTCTGAAAACGAATTTAAAATAAAAATTGCAGAATTCGAGACTAGTAATAATCACAGGGCTATTTGGGTCTTTCGCTGTATCAACACTGTTTACATTAATCACCTTAGCGTTCATGCATATTTTAAAATTATACCCTTTTCTATATAATTTTTGAAAAACACAACATTATAAACATTTTCCCTCAACTCTTCATTGACGTAACCACTATCTGATAAGGAAACATGACAAGCCTGTGGTAGATTGTTGACGAATTCTTCTCTCATACGCTGACCTTTAAAAATAACAAATGGTGGGATGTATTGTCCAACTGTGTTGCAAGAGACTATCACAGTGACATTCTCGCCTCTTTCGACGCTAGTGAGAGCAACCACTTCTTCTCCCCTTTCTTGACAATGACCTTGTTTGGGTTGTTGTTAAGAGAAAACCCTGCTTCATCCTCGTTGTATATACGCTGTGGTTTTGTGTTGACACTAATCGTCGAAGCAAAAGATTTCAACAGTTAATAAATCACTCACAACTTCCTTATTAATTTCCTCAGCACGAGCTCTTGAAAGTCCCTCAGACTTTCGTAATGATAAGTTCGGATGTCTTTTCATGAAACTTGAAAAACAATCTTGAACAGCTAATCCTTTCCCAATGAGCACAAACGGTTGGGCCAACCAAAGAAATTGTTGGCCAAACGGTTGGGCCAATGTTGGCAGCCTGGTTGGCGTGCTGAATGTTTGGCCGCTTGGCCAACCGTTTGAAAACGAACATCAGCCAACGTTGGGCCAACCATGACATTCCTTGAATGGTGTTGGCCCAACGTTGGTTTACTGTTGGCTCACAGTTGGCAAATTGTTGGCCCAACGATAGTGAATGTACGAGGGTCGTTTCAAAAGTGTATTTCCTCGCACTGGGTTTCTTTTTCCTCTTCTTTCAGCTGTAGAACATCTGCAGTAACGAAATAGAAACCGATAAAATCGAGACAGGATCAACAGTTGATTCACTAGCTGGTGTTGAACTACTAGCCAATGAACTTACGGAGGTTCCCACCATTCGCTAGTCAACGTAAATCTATGGTGGGATGATTCCAAAACTTGTTTGACTATCCGAAACTAGTTCAACAGTAGCTATAGTGAATCGCATGTCGAACGTGTCTCGATTTTGTCCATTTGCATTCCGAAACTGCAAACATACTTCTAGTTCTGCTCCTGAAAGAATGAAAAAACTTCACAAACGTAAACAAACAAATCACCACATACTCTATCTCAAAACCCTAAAAAATATCATATACTCGAACTACAGACTTTTTAAACAACCCTTCGTATGAAAGTTTTAATGAACAAATTAATAAACGAAATTCATCTACCATTCGAAATAAACTTCCATTACCATAAAATACAATTTTGTAACATTCAAACCAAGCATGGAAGTGGCCGGTACTAAAAGTATGTAAGATATACAGGATCCTACTACATCCAGGTAATGAAATTGTTGTAAACGAAATTAATTATTTTATATTTCTATATAGGTCCTCTTAATATATAAATATGGTCTATCTGAATTGTTGATATTTTATATAAGAAAGTGCATACGGTACAAAATGCTATATTCAATGTCTAAAAAAAAAGTAATTGCAAAAAGTTCATACTTTATTAATGCTATTATTTGTGGCATACAAAGTTAACACAATGTCGTTATAGTTATTAACTGCAATACAATTTAAATGATGTTTAAAATAAAATATATAAAGAAAGGGACTTTTGAAATGCTTCATTACTTGTATCGATATTTCAAATTCAGTTTATCATAAGGAAAATTTTACTTTTTCGAGTTGCAGCTTTATTATTAAGATCATGAGCAGCAGTTAATGCTTCAGGTATTCACTTTTTGCTGTATCGTGACTCGATACATAATACTTTCAATAGTTACCTCCGGCTGCTGCTGAGCCGTCCCAGATGGAGGAGTCCGCTATTTTCCCGCAGACGCTCGTGTCAGAAAATATTAATTGTAGGGAATCAGAACCCAGTAATTGCAGGTCTGAATACGAACTTTCGTTGTTCACGAAACTAATTTTCTGATGCGATCATTTGGGGAATACGATGATCGTATCAGAAAATACCCATTTGTTCCAAATGAACTGCCCTACACGAATTAAACTCTAACCACAACAAGTGCAAGGTCCGTGGATTGTGAACAATGGTGACATTCCTTCAACTACACCTATCAAGACATTCTCTTCTACACAGTTTTTCCCCATTCAAGCGGCCACACAAATATGCGCAATTGACCAGATATTTAGTCGGTCTGTTCAACACGAACTACAATTGACTTGGTGTGGTGCATTTCAAATAGCTTCGGTTACCGACAAGCGAAACTGCAAATGCCCTCTACAATACTGTTTACGTGATATCGCTTCTGAACGCCCGTGTTTTATGTAATTTGTAAGTAATAACTTACCTGAAAATTATTATTTAAATCATTGTCAACTAAAATAATGCAAAGTAATGTTACTTATATTGACCGAGGGTGGATCTAAAATCCATCCATTCAAATTAAGCAAATTATATCTTATCTATTGTATAGTGTTCATTTAATGAACTGCATTGTATAGTAATGCCAGGTAGCTATTCAAACACTTTTCAATAGAATAGTTCAAGAGTTACGACAATGCACACATTGGTTGTTGACATTATTATCCACATACGAAACTATCACAAATATACCAAAGTTATTTGCCCAGGTTAATTTCACATTCATAAGTTCTCACCTGAAATGAAGAATAACTCTGTAGTTAATATTATATTCAGAAATTGTCCGATATGCATGTTCAATTCAATAATCTGCATGCGAATGTTAGATTAGGAACCATCCTACGTTTCTTTAAAACAGAACACATACAACTGCTTAACAAAAGATGTCAAGCGCTCAAAACTATATGATTTCGGCCTAAAACTTTGAGTTAGCATATTACTAAATCTGTTAACATTTTACTTATTTATATCTATAACAGTCAACTGTCAACACTAAATTCTTCCCGCCTGCTTCATAACATTTGCAAAATATAACATCACAACTATTTTATAGCAGTGACTTCGACTAAAATGCTATAACGGTCGATGGTATATGGCAGTTATTCGCCAGCCTGTCAGAAGAAGTCCTATCCATTCCGCATCGATAAAACAAAACCTTTAATGCAACTACAACACTTCCTTATTCCCAGCACACACTGATTTTGAAGTAGCTATTAAATTTTTATTGTACTAACCTGTCTCAAAAAGATAAAACCTGTAGAATCCTCAACATACTCAACTTCCATGAAACTCCATTTAAATCAGGCGTGTATTAGAAGTTGCATAGAGAGGTTCACGAGTTTCCCTAGGTGCCCAAGGTGTGTTTTAGTATGGCATGCATGCTAAATAAATTAAATAATGTAATAATTTAGCACAAACATTACGTGTACCGTGACGATCTGCTATATAGCTATACGGTGATACCCGGAGTTAGTAGTTACTAAAATAATGGCATGCCAATCCCCACATTACGAAAAATTCCTATAACGCCCCACATTACGAAAATTCACGTAGTAGCAGAATCACTCACCATATGAGAACAAGTTCGCGACGCAATAATAGAACAGACTCAGCAAAATATTCAAAGAAAGAAATCATTGCTTCCATTAAAGAAAATTGACACTACTAATAACTTATTCTCTCTTTCAATTTCATAGTGTAATCATTACGTGAAAACTTAGCATTTTATTTTGATTCGTTTTAGAAGTACATTAATATGTATTTATCTCGTATAAATACGAGTTGATTTGTCTTCACCACGTGTTCAGCATTTAACACAAAATCTTTAAAAGTGATCGTTGGGCGTCGTTGCGCCAACGTTGGTCCAATGTTGGCGTTCTGTTTTATATTACAACTGACTGGCCAACCATTATTTGCAGTTGGGCCATCAGTGATATTTTGTTGTATATCACAATTTGGTTGCCAACGATTATCCATAGTTGGTCCAACATTGGTGGAGCTTTGGCGGCCCAACCCACAATTAGTCGACGATTCCCACCATTATTTGCGGTTGGGCCAACCGTTCGTGCTGATTTGGAAGGTTCTAGAACGCTGACCCCATCCACCTCCAAGAGTCCAAGTTAAGAAGGTGCTCTTTTTTTAACTATTTGCAACGGAGAATAATGTATTGCAGCTGTAACGCTACAATTAAGTTAAATTGTAGCAGATGAGTGCAGAGAACTAACATCTTATACAACTTAACTCAGTTCAATATTACAGCTGCGATACATTATTCTTCGTGGCAATATATTAAAAAAAAGAGTACTTTCATAACAAGGACTCTTGGGAAAATACGAGAACACACCAAAAGAGCATAACAAATCGACGTAAGATAAATTAAAACACAAGATAGAACCAATTGCAAAAGTTTCTACCACTGACACCTTACCAAAATGCGACGTGGTATAAAACGGTGCATTACAACCATTAGCGGATTTAGGAGAGAGACCCTGACGGGGAAATTACTTTAAGAGTGGAAGCTATTCCGGGACAATCTTAAGTGATTCTGAAATAAATGGGGGGCAAAGACCCCCCAAAGTCCCATAAATTCGCCCATGATTACAACTTACGTAATCTTAATTAAAACACATTCCAATTTGCATTTATTACCAAAAAATAATAAAAAGAAAATTATAAAAGTTTCTACCACTACGAAACCGTACCAAAATACACGTGGTATAAAACAGTAGCTACATTAAAACTTACACATAACAAATCTACGTAATCTAAATTAAAACACATTAAAATACAGATCCAATTATTAAAGTTGCTACCACATAACACTTAACATTAAAATAAAAGACCTTATTTTAACAAAAAAAAAACGGAACGTTCTTCATGGCTTCTCGATGCAGTGGCTAAAACTGAGTACTACATGTCAAAAGTAGCAGACAAAACAGATTGCAACTTTGATTAACTTCGTAAACACTGTGTCAAAATTTTATACATAACTACCTAAAAATAATATGAATCATTAGTTATCAATCATTTGTTTCTTCGATATATTTACGTGCAATTCATGTATTACAGTGATAGCTATAGTGACAATTTTGACTACGTTGGAGGTAAAATGTAAACAAAGATGGCGAATACAAACAGAATGTGTTTTAGTTACATAATAAATTCATGTCATTTAAAATTATAAATGTTTATAACCGCTGATAACAACAAAACTGACTAAATGCAACTCTAAGAAGTGGAAATCGTCAATATCAGGTAAAAATAATATCTACTACTAATAATTGTTGAACCGGAACATCGTTCTAGAACCTTCCCTTTTTTGTTTTGTATTATTATCATACGATTTAAATATGCTTAATAATGATTCGTTATGCAGATTAAAGCAATTGTACAAACACAATGAAGTATTGTAAAATGATATGTACCTCAGATGGATATGTACACCAGGAATATAAATAATGTATGCAGGGTACAGCATGTATAGAGGGGGAAATTTATACTTATCTTCTGTTCAATAAATGTTTTTATCTTTCCCGCCTGCGTTTATCTTTAGTTAGTTAGCCGTAGTGGAGGGCTTTTTCTGTGATTGCAGAAAAGAGTTGAGAAGCACTGATGCGATCACGGATAAGAAGGTTCTCCACTGTTTGTTAGAGGTGTAGTGTA
Source organism: Lepisma saccharinum (assembly GCA_022664845.1). Classification (NCBI taxonomy): domain Eukaryota; kingdom Metazoa; phylum Arthropoda; class Insecta; order Zygentoma; family Lepismatidae; genus Lepisma; species Lepisma saccharinum. The sequence goes on from JAGDQP010000727.1 coordinate 71,733, forward strand.
GTCCCACTACAGGTTAGACTTGGGGAACGCCATATAGGGAGTTATTACACAGGTTATTATTTATTTCAACATCCAGAACGAATTCACGAACGACTCTGAGAAGTATTTTGCTCTCCCGCAAGTACAAGGATTAGGACCATACGGACCATTTTAATATATTATTTATGCTATTTAGAAGTCCTGTTACAAATTTTGAATACATATTTTCTCATCTTCATTCGCTCTCAACGTAATTTGAGTAAATTCTTTCTCACAATGTGAATGTGTTTCTTTCAATTTCGAATAAATATTTTCTCATTTTTTTAGCTCTCATAACGATTTTGAGTGATTAACTTCTCAAAACTTTGAAACAAATGTTCTCAATTTTGATTAACTATTTTCTCATTTTGTAGCTCCGGAGCTATCTTTTGAGTCATTACGTTCTCAACATTTTGAGCATATGCTTCGTCACTTTTGAAAAATAGTCCCAACTTTTCTCATTTTTTAGCCGAAATTTAAACTCATTTTCGAGTAGTTTTACCTCATGTTTAAGACTTTTTTTTTTCTCATTATCTGAGAAATATTTTCTCATTTTTTGAGCACCATCACTTGTTCAAAATTGAACAAAATTTAGTCAGAGCCAAATTGAGTCCGAAATGTTCTCAAATATGAGAGGTTTTTGTTTTCGTTTTTGAATAAACTTTTTTAACAGTGTATAGCATTGAATCACGTATCATATTTCTGCAAGGCAAAGTACTTTTAGTTTGCGTAATTTCAAAGAATCTACAGATGGAGAGAGGAATATTGTAGACCCAGCAATATCATTCCTCCCAACCGAGTCGAGAATTGGAAAGCAAAATTGCTGATTCAACACACCCACCTTCGTTTCCATGTAGCTGGAAAATCCACACGATTGGTCAGAATCCAGGAACCATCACAATAAATACCAATGAGAAGAAGACCTAGTCTCTCGTTTACCTGCCTGCTTACTTTGACATCGACTCTCGACCGGAAAGAGATTCTCCTCCCAGCAGATGCCAGAGAGAAACTTCAATAGTTACCAGTCTTGGCCATAGCCTACGTTATCTTGAGGGCTATTCTTTGTACTTCAAGACGAACTAATTCAGTAGACTAAATTCAGCATTTAACACAAATCAGACATCCAGACTTGCAAGTTCGAGTCCTGCTACCACCAACCTTTGGGCTCCATCAACTAGCAATAGAACTTCTACATCCAGATCCTGCCAGTGATGCTACAAAAACTTCAAGAATGATCGATCCAGCTCTAACATCATTCAGCGACCACCAGCTCCTAGAAACACAATTCAGATCCAAGTCTTTGGCCAGATCAGCTAGTCCTTTAATGCAGAGACAGGTGAGTTGAATTTGGTTGCATGTTACTTTTTGTGCTGTTTGTGTATATGTATTGGATCTGTAACTTTTGTCTAATCTATATTAATATGTTTATATATTGTAAAAGAGATAGGAACCATTAGGATTGATTGGCCTGTGTATCGTATATATCAACAATATATGTATATCTAATTAGTATGTTTCATTCCTTAGATTCGTAGAAACCCTGAGCTATGTATAATTCCTCTCGCCCCATAACTTTTAAACGTATTTTTAGCTGTTGAGCTCCTAATCCTGTTCCCTCAGGGGTCTACGATAGCGCAAGTTTAGTGCTGATACGTTCAACGAAATGGAAGTATTTAAAAATTATATTATTTTAAATTTGTTTAGCAACACTGACACCTGCGGCACAGGGAGTACGCACATGAATTGTCCCAGTACTTAATGCACATGCACGTGTATGTCAATTTTGGTGTAAATCAATGCGAATACGTCCAACGGTAACGAATATGAAAGAGAATTTTAAAAATTGTTGGCATACTGATAACTACTGTGCCTGGAGTACCTGTATGGCCTATCCCTGTATGGCCTATGCACATATGTGCAAAAATTTAGTGTAAATCAATCAACACATGTAGATTTGTATTAATAAAGACATTTCTATAAGTTGAATTTTGAAATGTGTTGATAACCCTGACAACTGGGGTGCTTGTGGTCGGGGACACCCACAACTTTCTCCTATTGTGTTGAATGATGCTTAAGCTAAGTTTGGGGCAGATACGGTATGGAAGAAATTTTAAAGAAAAAGTTATTTTTTTAAATAGTTGGCAACACTGAGAACTGGGCAAGCCGGAAGATTTCACATATACCAAAGAATATTTGTAGCCTTATTATAGTATCTAGGGTTTAATTTATATTGTATTTCTTCTTAAATACCTAAATAGAAGTAATTCATACTCAGACGTTAGCACTATTACAAATTGCTGCCCTGCAAAAAAAAAAAAAAACGAAGGCTTCTGTATTTTTTTTTATTAAAAGAAGCGTTTTTGAAAAAAAAACGTGTTTTTATTTACCGCACTACCACAAAATTGAAGATCATTTTGATTTATTCAATTTCGAAAATAAATAAGCTGGAAGTACTTTTTTTTTAAACAAGAAAGAAATCTTTATTTTAAGACGTTTATTGGTAACCAACGCTCAGTATAAGTTCGCGGGATGACGTCCTTCCGTCCTGACGGCCTTCCTACTGTTCTGAGGAAGGAAGTGAGATGATAGTGGCCAATGTCTTTACTTAAGTATTATCCCTAAATTTGCCTGGTGTAACTGAGAAAATCTGTAGAACTACAGTTAGGATGGCTAACAGCAGGGCTCAAACCTGCTTGGCGCGTGCATTCCTAGTGCTAATTCGGAGTCCGCGAATGTAACCACAGAACCACGGAAGATGGGTAAGCTGGATGTAGAATACTGTATAGTTCACTTTAAGGACACATCTGGAGGCTTTTAATGACATGTACACAATTTAGATGGAATTAGAAGTACAATCTATAGTCTAATGTGAGATTATCAAGCACAAGGATAAAAAAACGAGTTCATGCTATCATGTAGCGGAAACCAATGCGCTTCGAATAGTAATTTATTGGGGGTGTAGCAAGCATAAATGACGACCGTATATATACTTTGTCGACTGTTCAAAAATGACGTAGTTCTGTATGTTAGTCCTTACAAAATAAACTTTGCAGTTAACCCTTCAAAAATACACAATAAATTGTTGTAAACAATATATGATAATTAAAGTGGCGAGACCAGACCTATTTTTATAGTGTACTTATTTTCCCTTTTAGGATATGTTTTAGTTCGGTAAAAGTGTGTGATAGTTTACATGAAAAACAGTCAAAATTATAGAATCTTCATAAGCTCTGTTCTTACAAATTTGTTCTTTAACGAAGAAAACTACTATATCTGTTTAACATTTTATTAATATTAATAGCGTTTACTCCCAGTAGCACACAAACGTGCTCTGAACGTTGATTTTTTGTCTATTTCGTTAATTAACCGTTATGGGTTGAAAAAGGTACGTTTAATCTTAAATCATATTTTAACGAAGACTTGATATTGTTGATAAAAATGTTAGTTCGACGTGGATTCAAATGTTATTTTCAGCTATGGTATAGATTTCGTTTCATGGGATTCTTTCTAATTAAACGGAATAAAATTTGTAATTAAAAGCTAATTCAACGCCAGTAACTATTACTTTGTGTCCTCTTTTTCATGTTGAAAACACGTTGAATTTCAGTCTATATTCCAAAGAGTATTTGATTTCGTTAATTGGATGTTAATGTGACGTGAATCTATGATATTGTACTGTGCTTTAGATTATGGTCCAAGTTAATTGCACACAAATTGTGCTTAAAAATGAATAGAATAAAATTAACTACGTTTCTCATGTTTCCATTTGCATGTTGAAAACATTGAATTTTCAACTATATTTTAGCGAACATTTAATTTCGTTAATGTGAAGTGTTTTCAATTATGACATAGATTTCACTTTATATGCGTTTTTCTAAGGTGACATATTACACTTATTGAGAAATAGACATTTAATAGTGCAGCGATGGTCAGAGTGTTAAAGAAAGAAAATTCACATAACAAAGAAAGGAAATTATTATTTACTTTTATTTTTACATGATGGTGAATGATGCATCTGGATTTGTGGCGACTGCCTTTTACTCGTCTTAATGGAACCTATTGTCTCAAAACATATAACGCGTTACCGGCCAGAATCTTAGATACGTAAAGGCCGTAAACAAAATTCAAATTCAAAACATAACGCGTTATGTTTGATTGAATAAAGTTAAAAATAAAAATAAAAATGGATGCTTATAGAATGAAGAAAAATAGAATTGACAAAATGCAGAAAGAGCTAAAAACTAGCAAAGCATACACAAATATATAGGTTTAATACGGCATCGCTCTCCACTGTTTTTCACTGCTTTAACATGCTTTCTTGGTGTGCGTTTACTCTTAGATAAAGGCTGTTTGAAGGACTATTTCCTGTTCTCTATTTCTTCTGCAACGTGTGAAGTAAACGAAAACATGTGAATCGAATATTCTTCATTTTAAATGTCTTGATTCTTTTCATGTTATTAAAACAACACAGATTCATAGCGTTTTTCCTGCCTTACGCATATTTACTTTTATGTGTAAGAGAAAGTTCGTGCTGTTGACTTTCCACAGAAGAAAAGTAGATGGATGAAAGCTAGCTAGCATTTGGATACAGTCATCATGACTCAGCGATCGAGAAGAGAAAAGTAGCTCTCAAGGAATTTTCTTCAGAAGCAGCAAACAAATAGGTACGAAGAACGTAGTTTGCCAAAGAACCAGAACATAACCCAAGAACACCCGTATAATGAAGCACGCCTTGGCCAAATCTATCTTAGCCTAGGTTCTTTTGAAGGGAAACGAACAGCATCAGCTAAACTTAACTGCATATAATGAAGAACCACCGTATAAATATAAACCCTTTAATGGCCATGCAGAAACTAATATTCGCACAATAACATACTGTATCAATACATACAAATCTTTAACAGCTGCCATTAATTATCAAGACGAGACATGCTAGAATTCGTTGTGTTCTTCCATTCTGGTTTCTAGAAAAGTTTAGAATAAATCTAGTGCGGTCGATTAGCGCCAAAATGTCAAAGAATTGTGTACTTTTTCATAAAAGCATGAAATTTGGCATAATGAATGGGCATATCTAAAAGGTCATTTTAAGATATTGAGGCACTTTAAAATTGATGTAGGAGTCTCAGAAATCCAAAATGGCGCCCAAAATTTAAAAAAAAATATTGATCATAGTATTTGAGTGATTTTCAGACGATAAGTGTATTTTATGATACAAAACGGAAATTAAGATCCTTCTATCATTAACCACTTTTAATTAACGGTAAAACGTGGACGTTTAAGCTACTACGGAAGAACCCTTTAAATCCAAGATGGAGGTCATTTATTGAAAGGTCTTTCTTTATTGCCAGACTTGATTAACTTTGTTGTTCACATACTTTCAGGTTGTAACTTTCAGAATCTCAATTTCAGATCAAGGATATTTACCAATTCTAATTTAAGTCAAGGGTTCTTTAAATCCAAGATAGCGTCCATTAAGTCAAATATCTTTATGGTTAGATGTAGTTGTCTTCACCTCCTCAACGTGAATTTCAGACCATTGAAATATATTCACCAGATTTAATTTACTCAAGCATCCTTGAAAACCAAGATGGCGGCCATTAACTAAAGTATCTTTATTAATGACCACACTTAATTGAAGTGTGGTGAGTTAATGAAGCTAAAACGAATTTGGATATTGGGATATCTAGTATTCGTACCATATATACCCCATGCGTTAAACCCTTACCAGAAGCAGCAGCAAGTTGACATCTGTAGTTCCCTACTCACCCGTCACAGACGTGAGCCATTTCTGGACAGAATGGTGACAGGAGATGAAAAGTGGATCCTCTACTATAACATTACACGCAAGCGACAGTACCTAAAGGGGGGACGCAGAAACTGTACCGAAACATGAACTCCACCCCTGCAAGGTGACGATGAGTGTTTGGTGAGGTATCCGTGGGATAATCCATTTTGAGCTCTTGCCACGTAACCAGATCATCAGTGCAGATGTCTACTGTCAGCAGCTTGAACATCTAAATGCCCTACTGGAGAAATGCCCTACTCTGGTGTGTTCATCTACGTTGATAACGCGCGCCCACATACGGCAAGAAGGACCTAAGATGGGGGGAACGTGGCTGTGAGAAACTCCCCCACCCGGCGTTTTTACTAGATCTTGCACCAACAGACTACTGTCTTTTTCGCAGTCTGCGAAACAACCTTTTCGTGAAAACACTGCAAAACGAGGATGACGTGCGACGAAAAGTGACCCAGTACTTTGCCTCTCAAACCGGTGACTTCTTTCAATCGAGGATTTAACAACTGATTGACAGATTGGAGAGTATTGTGGAGTTCAATGGAGACTATTTTCCTTACTAACGGAGTGTTCCAGATGGGTTATCGTTCTTTTCTTCACGGTGCAAAAATACATTACTTATAGGATAAGCTGATAAAATTCTTGCGCGAGGTCGCGAGGAAAGAAAAGGATGATGGAAAAAACAGATCCAGAGCACTGCTCAGAACAGGAAAGTGCTCGAACGCGTATGACAACATCGATCACAGTTCAAGTACTATCACGGTGTGTTATGCAATTTTGGACGCTATTTTGAATTTCTGGGACTCCTACATTAATTTCAAAGTTCCTCAATGTCTTCAAATGACATTAAAGGCCGTCTAGTCATCATACCAAATTTCATTCCATGATGTAAAGGTCACAAATACAATTCAATTCAACTCATTCCATAATGAAAAAGTGCACAATTTTCCACTTAATCGCTCCACTATAACAAAGATATTTGAATTATTGGCCGCAATCTTGAATGTCTATGGTTTATGTAGTTGGAGTGATCAGAGAATGTCATATTTGTGTTTGTGCCGTATAACACAATTAAAATCAGAAAAATCACTGAAATACTAGAATCAATAATTATTATGAAATATTGGACGCCATTTTGGATTTCTGAGAGTCCTACATCAATTTCAAAGTGCCTCAATATCTTAAAATGACCTTACTGGTATGTCATCTAAAAACTTTAATTCCTGTTGGGACTGATAATTATTGTGGCTGCTGTAAAATAGGCTCGAGTATCAACATCTATTCCTACTGTAAATATATGATAAGCTCAAACAATAAATCCTAGAAATCCGATTATCATGCCAAATTTCATGCTTTTATGTGCATAATTTTTCATCTAATCGTCCCACTATAACAAAAATATTTGAATTAATGGCCGCCATCTTGAATTTCGATAGTTAATGGGAACATTTGAAACCAGTTACAGTGTTCAGAGGATACCAGATTTGTGTTCGGTACCGTAAAACACATTTAAAATCTGAAAATCACTCAAATATTATGATTAGTAATTATTTTTTTAAATCTTGGGCGCCATTTTGGATTTCTGGGACTCCTACATCAATTTCAAAGTGCCTCAATATCTTAAAATGACCTTTTAGGTATGCCATGCTTTTATGAAAAAGTGCACAATTTTTCACCTAATCTGCCCCACTAATCTAGAAAAACTTAATCGAGTTTCAACTGCACATAACGCAATGCCAATAAATGAGCCATCAGTCACTTAATGTAATTTCAAATAACTTTCAAAAGTTTTAGAATGCAATTATGCCGCTTTGGCACAACAAAATACAATCTATGAGACATATCCTCATAATATTAACTCAGAAACTCCAATTTTGCAGTTACTGTACGCTCCGTTGGCACTCAACCATAAATTTGATATAATACGAGAGAAGTTTGATGTCTGAGCCCAAGGTGATAAAAATAAAACTAAGATTGTTTATTATGTATTTTTTTAATTTCCCCAAAGTAGTCCTGTTACTCACATTGCTGGCAAATTCCTTACTTTTGTCATCTGATGAATAGAAGTTATTATTGTCTTATTAACTAGTAAGAAAATTACTTGACCTGACCAGGGCCCGAACCCACGATCGTGTAGTATTGGTTTAGAAAACAAAGGTTTTAACAATGAGCGACTTTCACAACTAGATAAACGTTGCCAATATTTGTCTTATTAAAACACCACCAGATTGAGTCACGCCAAATGGATCATTTTAGGCGTTAGTCATTTTTGATAAGGAAGATTAAATTGGATTTAATTCCGTCTGTTGTTTTCGTAACAGAGCAAGCCTGTAGATGCTTTTTTCTAGCTTTAACTCCAGAATGTATATTTTATATATGTAAATGTAGTATAACAATTAACTTTGTTTCTTAAAACAGCTTTTCTTATTTATGAAAACTATTATTATTTTTATTATATTCGTTGCGCCATTTTAAGATTCCTTGCGCGAATGTTAACCAAATCGTTCCCCACAAGGAGCGTGCCCTGCACTTAACCAATCGCATGCCAGTTACCTGCTGTTACTTGTTTCTTTGCTGCTTACAGCACAGAGCAATGCTGATCATGGACATCATGGATCTTGGAGCATGTTCACCTGTTATTACCTTGTTGGAGTTAGAGGGCTATACTGCAGCTGGGGCCTGGGAGAAGAATAAGTATCCCGACCTCCATAGCCAGGCGATGGATTCGGCAATATCGTACTACAGGTCAGACTGGCAATTTACGATCTCCTGGTCGTCCTCATGTGTCTACTGGGGCGGAAGATGCGAGATTAATAAACGAAGTCTGGTTAGACCCACTAAGGACATCTAGACAGCTAAGGGCAGCTTCCCACTTTCCTGGTAGTACGCAGACAGCGCTTCGAAGGCTTCGTCAGGTTGGATTACGTGGCCGGCCTTGTTGCTACCGTGAAAGAAAAACTCTCAGACGAACACAAAATTTACCGTCTCGCATTTGCACATACGAATGTGGATCGCATCTGGGAAAACGTTAGCTTTCTCAGATGAATCCATATTAAAAACATCAAATGAGGGGTGTCGTTTTGTGTATTGTCCGAGGGGCACCCGTTATGACGCTTGATATGTGGCTGCTTGCAATCGCAGTGGCTGTGTTTCTATTTCATGTTGGGGTTGGATTTCCAGTCGCGGTGCAGGACAGCTCCACAGAATTGAAGGGCATCTGGACAGTGCTCAGTACTTACACATCATGAGAAACATCATGGTACCATCAGTACGTATACTTCAGCCTCATGGTGTTATTCAGTTCCAGCAAGACCAGTCTCCAATACATACTTACTCCCGTGTGGTTCAGAAATTGTTCGCAGGGCAGCCTGAGATTGATTTAATTGACTGGCCGCTTTGTGGAGCAGACCTCAATCCCATGGAAAATATGTGGGCAGAAGTGAAGCGTACTCTAAGGAACAGTTGGCCTGAGGCACATCCACCAAGAACTCTGGATGACCTGTGGGACCTTGTTTCCGAGGCATGGATGGAGATAGGGGAAGGACATAGATTTCTCAGCCATTTAATAAATTCCATGCCCAGAAGAATGGAACGTGTAATAAATGCAGAAGGGTCTTGGACACAGTATTAGTGTTCCCCAACTCCAACTCCCAAAATAGCCCCTTTTAGGACTACCTAAACTTTTCTGAAAATGTTTCTCGTAACAACAACTACTTGCATCATATTTTTGTGGAATTCTTCTGAAAAAGAAAAGGTCTCTCTTGGACTCGAACTCAAGATCTGACGGGTAGGAATCCCGCGCTCTACCACTTTTCTTTAATTTTTATTTCTTGTTTTCCTTGAAATAAATTTTGAGTTACATCTTTCAATACATTTTTATATATATAGTAGTTGCAATATTTTACAAAGTCGTGATGGAATATTAGGAAGTTGGCAAATATTTTGTTCCCATCTGTTTTGTTAAATAATTTCCATTTTGCTCTACGTAGAAAATCAATGTAGAGCAAAATGGCAATTATTTAACAAAACAGATGGGAACAAAATATTTGCCAACTTCAACCAGTAACAACGTCCCAGTCATTTGCACGTATTCAATAGTGCTTGCTAGGAACCATATGACTGAATTATTTTTCGTATTTGGATACCACGAAAAGTCTGGATAGATAACCACATTTGGTTGGAAAGAGTACGCCGGTTTTCGACATATTTTACTTAAAATGTTTACAAAAGTTAACCAAATATTTTGAACTTGTGAGCACTCTGTATATCGGTGTATGATTGTATCGATTCTACCAAACGTGTTACAAAGATTATTATTGATACGTTGTATATCATGTAATCTTTTATTAGTAGGAATTAAATCGTGAACAATTGAAAACCATAAACTACGTATTTCTGTAGACAGGGATTTATTGTGTATATTTTTCCAGCTCTCTTACCAATCATGTAGGGGATATTTACCTGTTACTCTGATTGTTGTTTTCAAAAAATGGGGTTGCATGAGATATAAATACATACACTTTGGTGACATATAAACATTTTCATTATCATTAAATATGTAACTCGAATACATGACAAATTTCGATACATACTCAGGACTGTATTTTAAAAGCCCATAATTGGGTGGATTCGCAGAAGGTAGAGTTTTGAGTCCAACATGTTAACCATTGACTTGTATAGGATTCCTTCACATGAAAAATTTTATATCCTCTACCGAGGAACAGTGCTTTACATTTTAGGCGTATATTAATCGCATTTAGACCGCCTAGACCGATTTTCTGGTAACATTAGGACTTCTTTGGACACTCTAAAATAACACCGAGACCATATGAACCAGCCAATAGCCGATTGAATGTTTTGTGCATAGTTTTCTGGGAGAAAATATATTTGGGCTACATACCAGAGTTGAGAACATACGTAAGTATTAAGGTACCATACCCTTTGTATTATATTTAGTTTTCCATGTACTTGTTGACTACATGCATTTCTTATTTTGTTTAGAATTGGTTTCCGGATTGAATAAGTTTGTTCCTGATCATTACTCGTAAATGTAATACCTAATATTTTTAGTTCTGTTACACTACTCAAGTGGGAAAATACATAATTCGTATCAAAGAATTGCCACTTCAACGATTTAGATTTGGTACTGTTGACTTGAGCGCCACTGGTTCACAATATTTGTTGAGTGTTTTTTCTGAATATTCCAGTTGTTTTCTCGTAGTAAAGGTGAGTGTTACATCATCAGCGAATGTAAACACTGATAGATTTTTGAAGACATGTAATTGCGGGTCATTATACGTGCTTAAAGTTTGTAGTAGGGGTTCTAAAGCAAGACCAAATAATAAGGTTGAGAGACAGCATCCTTGGCGAATACCTCGCGTTATTTTAAAGGGAGTACTTAAATGGCCATTTATCTGTAGCTGAGACGTTGCGTTATGATACAGGCTTTTTATGCTATTAATAAAATGTGGATGGAAATTATAAGCTACCAAGACTGCATACAAGAATTCATACTCAACTAAATCAAAAGCATTTCTAAAAATCAATTAAGGTTAAACAAGAAGGGAGTCGCTTAAATCTAAAATATGCTATGATATCCCTTATACTGATTAATGTATAACAGATATTTTTCTCTTTTGAATGCAGCTTGTTTATTTCCCGGATAGATATTTCCATATAGGATATTTCCCAACACTATCATCATTCTTGCCTGATAGATTTTAGAAATCAATTGTAAATCCGTATTGAGCAATGTGATAGGTCGAAAGTTTGAAATACCACCTGTATTACCTTTTTTGGTATTAAAATAATAACATCTTCATTTTGTAAAATATTCCCATGTTGCATAATTTCATTAACAATACTAGTAAATACATCACCTATAATATCCCAATATTCATGATAAAATGCATATAAAAGACCGTCTTTGCCAGGACTATTGTACTTTTCGGTAGATATTAGGACGTTATAAACGTCAAATTTTGTTACGGTTGAGATCAATTCTTGGTTCTCTCTATCAGTTACTGTAGATGGAAAGTTTGCAAACAGTTCAGACCAATCTTTTTTATCAACCTTATTTTCTGTAAGAAGTTTTGAATAGTGATCTTTACAATGATTGATTATTTCCTTTACGTCACTAATTACTACATTATTATCAATCACTAAATTTTCAATATAATTATTTTTCTTTCTTTTTTGGCTTGCTATAATATGATAAAACGTAAGTTTTTCATTGCTTATTATATTGTTTGGTATAAACTTCCGTGTATAACTATCCAAGTAGTCTGTTTACGCATTAACTTTGCTTTGATCCTTTGTATAGACATATAGTTGGATGCTGTTGAAGGTTTATTCCATATATTGTTTAATGTACTATAGAACAGTTCGATAGTGTCTCTCAGTTCCCGTCTACACTCTGCTCCCACCTATTGAAAAAAAGGATCTTATTTTAATTTTAGCATATTTTACCCACCAATCATTTAGTCGCTGGTAATGACATTGTTGTCGACACCAGTATTTCTACTTTTGTTTGAATAATTGTTTAATATCGTCAACATACAATAGATCTTTATTCATTTTCCAAAATGATCTACCAACTGTTAAGCCTATTAGGTTTGGAAATTGCAGAGACATATGAATTCCGGCATGATCCGTAAATGAAGCATGCACCACATTAATACTGTTAACATGAGAGAATAATATACTAATATAATGTCTATCTATGCGACTCTGTACTGTTGATGTAACATATCTATAGATAATATCTCTACGTTTGTTTATCCACATATCCTGCAAGTTGAACTGTTGCATAAACCGTTCAAGCGCATAACATTTGTTGAAATACCCAGTGCTGTCTTCCTTTTAAAGAATAGAATTAAAGTCGCCTGATACAACCATTTGTGTATTGTGAATTCGTATTAACTCAATTATTTCGTCATTAAAAAAACTGTTCTATATCTTCTGTGTGCGTAAAACCCGAAGGACTGTAGATGTTTACATACAAAATATTGTCACTTATAATACTAATACCACGACCAGAAAGTAAACGGTATGTATTTGTAATACTAATACATTTTTTCACAACAGTTGCGGTCCCTCTTCCGAGCGTACTAAGATTTACATATGAATTATAGATCTCTAAGAAATGAAGTCTGTAAAGACCACCTCTTGAAAATGGCATATGTCCAGGTCACTTGTGTGTAAAAAGTTACGTAAGAGTTGTTTTTATAACTACTGTATATACCATTTATATTTAATGATCCCACTCTCCTTACGTTAACTTGCATTTCATACGAATAAAGAGAATAGTAGAAAAAAATAGGACATATGGTATGGACATTTCTTAGTACTGTTATTGACAGAACAATTCAGTAAAAGAGTTTTAACTAGTAATGATATTATTGGGTGTCTAGAACGTCAATGTACAAAAAAAACACACACACACAATATGTGTCATCGAATACTTGACCTATCTGTGGATGAGGGATCGTACTTGAAATAGAACAGCCTGATTCTACTTCTTTAACACCTGAATCAGTGATGTTACTAAACCATGAGGGTTGCAATTGTTCTTGTTTTTCTAATGTTTTTCTTTTCTTACTCTTGTTAATTTCTATAATTCCACTTTGTTCTGTCACAAACATGAGTGCTGGGTGGAAGGGTTGTTTTATCTTCACTACTTTCAGATTGTGACGTCACAGATTCCATGGTCACATCTGTGCTTGCATTTTCAACAGTGTGTGCTGGGTTCCTGGGGTATGATGACTCATCACTGGCTGGTTGAGCTATGTCATTTGCACTTGCGTTGAAAATTCCTATGGTGGTTTCACTAACGGGGGAAGGGAGTATCGGTTCATTATCACCATCACTTGTTTTCGTGTTAAACCAGTATCACTGCTGCTGCATTGAAAAGGACCTTTCGGATTATATTCGTTTTGTTCAGCCTTGTTGCCAGTATTAACTGTAGAGGATGTGTCTTCCTTTCGTGATGTTGTGGGAATTCTTCCATTAACCAAATTTGACATGTTTAATACTATAGGGTCCTCAAGGTTTGATTACGTCGTGTCGGACAAGTACTAATTTGATAATCTGATAGGCCACACGCAAGACACGTAGCTGGCTGCCCAGTGTAAACAATAGTAGCCCAGAAACTATGAATGTTCAGTTTGGAGGGTATATGAGCTTTCAAGTCCATATGACAAACCTTTACACCATTTAACACTGGAAATTTAAATTTATTTGACCAAAGTTCATTCTCAAGTTTCTTTACGTGACCATATTTACTTAAAGCAGCACGTGCTGCTGCCATGACCATTTCTATAGGGAGATCTAAGATCCGTACACGAGTGGTGTCGTCACTTGCATTCATAAAAACCATGCTTTGCGTTCCATCATTGTGAACAAAAGGCAGTTCCTCTGGGGTATCACGCAAAAAATCGTTCATAAGTGCCGAGGGAGCAAAATTTCAAATAAATACAATATTCCGGTATGTTTAACTGAATATCATCAATTTGATCTATGTTTATGTTAACTTTATTAGCCAACTAAATATGAACCTCTGTTGCTGCGGGTCTAACATGACGCGTGGATTTGTCGAACGAAACTTCCACTGTATTTTGTCGAATAGAACGAAACATACTGTAAGTTTGACAATCAAGTACTTACGTAATACAGAATTTAAACACAAAAGCCAATCTAGCTAACGTACTTCAAAGCACTCACAAAGTTCAGGCACAGAACACACGAAACCAAAAACTGCAATCGATTCGCAAATATCTGCTCTCAGCAGCAGTTCGCAAACACGTCTTTCTCTCACCAAAACAGCGAGAGAATCCCTCTCAGCTAACATGAACACACCTATAAACCCATTCGGAAGAAACATTACTTAAATTTCCGGTGTTCGATGACAATGCTAATCATATCAGTTGAAAATGTTGAATTAAACTTGGGATATTCCGAAGTCCCGGAGTCTCGATGTAGCAAATTTTTGAACACACTTAGAAACGAAAATGGCAATGAAAATTTTCGAATTTACTTCCATTACTCAATTAGTGAAAGTGCGGATTTATACGATTTCTTTCCTACAACCATGTCAAGATTTTACGTTATGTTTCATATTTTTGATTATGGTATTTTCACTTTCTACAATTGAGAAATTCAGAAATCTCGACATTCTGGAATTCGATAATTGAATAACTGACTTCTTAATGCTATCTACTCGACCATCGCTGGTTCTTATAGAAGATATGTCACAAAACCTCAGATTGGAACGGCTGATTGAAAAGAAAATCATATGGTGCGCTCTCACAGATTCTTCAATTTGCGCGCCCCATCAGTTTCTTTTTAATCATACATGAACAATTTTTGTTTTTACATTGCTTAACAATAGGATGTCTTTAAAAAGTTCTTTATTACGACTTTCTCGACCGTGCAAATGAACAGCACAGGGATTGGGATAAGATAAAGATAAAATGAATTTTATGTGTACCAAATAGAAAATTGACAGGGGGAATGGAATTTTAATAACACTTGTGCGTATGCCCACCGCTAACCTGGGCTGCGTCCCCCATCGGCTCCGCCGCCCAGCTTCCTTCGGACGCACCGTGCCCCCCTCGCTACGTGTGCATCGAAATACATCCCAGCTTTCAGAAGCAATCAGTTATTTATACACATCCTAGCAATTATTAAATAATAAATATGAATATATAAAAATATATATTTAAAGGAACAAGAAGAAAAAGTGTTGTCCCTGGCGAGAGTCGAATCAGAGACCTTCCATCAGGGGTATTGCGGTGTTCATACTTTTTCTCAAGCTAATATGGTGTGGCTCAAATCATAAAGTGTTCTGCAACCAGCCCGGTGCAGGCTACTATTTATTTTAGGATAAAGAGGTCTGTAATAACAAAATATTAACATATGTTTTTAAAATATATACATATATAGAAATATGTAAAAGTAACAATGGAATGTTGTATTGTTATCCTACTTACGTTGCTGTGCAAAATTTCATCATTGTGTGACGTCGGGAAATTAGTTAAATTAACGTTACAAGTTTTGAGGACACCACGAACCAGTGTGAGCTAAAGAAAGGAATGTAGAACGCCTTAAACAAAAATGCTGTTTTTTTATTTTCCTGGTTATGTTCTACCACTTTAGAACATCCGAACAATTCATGGATATAGAACCACTAAAAATACATAACATATTTTTTTTTCGAGCCAACTGTTGTCTTCGATTTTTCAAATTCAATTTTCAAAGTTTCTAACCTTTCTCAATTTTTTAATTTTGAGCCAACAAATCTGCAAAAGTTACCACCGTGTAGAGCTTGAAAAAATCTTCAATGTTTTAAAAAAGAAGGTCATCGTAGGTGCAAATCCGACTGAGATATCGCTAAACTACAAATAAATAAAAAAAAACTTTATGTTGTGGTTAGTTTAAGCTGACATTTGTTGGAGATCAATCATTTTTGATGGTGAATATGGTAGCATCTTTTTTAATTTTATTTCTCACCATTCCTCCAAAAGCACTTTTCACCATCTAACCCTGCTAGGTCCTTTCCGAAATGGTGGGTGGAGATTTTTACTCTTGTAAAAATGTACGGAAACTTGAATCTATCAAAAAGGAGAAAAGCTAGAGAGCTTAATCAAAATCTGTTGTGTAGCTCTTGAAGTATACTTCAAAGATATGGAATCACCTTTTTTGAATATTAATTTCTTTACTCCAATAATTAGGCTGAAAAATAAGTAACGAATTGTATAAAATGTGATTTTAACAATTTTTTGGAATGAAGGGATTGAATTAAATTCTGCAAAATTTTGTAATATATGGACCTACCGACCGAGTGTATGCACACAAGAAAATCATGGCCCTAAATTACACTCCTTCTCGTCTACGGTTGTTCAAACATGGCCCTTTGCGAAAAATGCCGAATTTCAGGCTTAAATATCTCAGATGGGTTCTCATGAAAAGTCTGAAACTTGGTATCAAGGAAACTTTGCATAACATTTCTTTAAAAGTCGTTCTGACAACGTCAAGTATGTAGGAACCCACATGCGAAAACTAAATATTTTTTTCTAAAAAGGTGATGTAACCATTTTCTAAAATTATCCAGGAATGACCAAATTTAATTATCACTAACCTAAACCAATCTAATCTTCCTTATCTAAAATCACTAATGTATAAAATGGTCCACTTAGCGTGACTCAATCTGGTGGTGTTTTAATAAGACAAATCTCCGCAACATTTTTCTAGTTGTAAAAGTTGCTCAGGGTTGCCGATCCAGGTGGTCGTGCTTGCTAATGCGGTAGTCTGGCAACCAAGGATAGTGGGTTCGAATCCCACCTCGGGCATGGATGTGATTTTACCTGTGCTGTCAGTAGTTAGTGATGCAAGAACAAGTACACACAAGTTTAATACAAGTACAAACAAGAACCCGCTTAGGGTAAACACATTTTTTAAAAATGGTTAAAATCTTTGCTTTCTAAACTAATGCCACACGGACATGGCTTCGAGACCTGGTCAAGTTAAGCATTTTTTCCTTCTAGTTAATTAGACAACAGCGATTCTCTTCATCAGATGACAAAAGTATAAAATTTGCAACCAAGCCAGAGAGAGATCAAAGCCTCACCACTTCCATATGAAACAAGCATTTTAGAGTATTTCTTTACAGCAGTTTAGTCCCTTAAAGTGACTCATCGTTCGTGGGGATCATGAGCTTTGGGGATATTGAATTTGAATGAACTTTGGGGATCGTGAATTTGCTGTATGGCACCTTGATCCGACTTTGGATATAACAACATTTATTTAATTTGTATTTAATGTTCAATTATAATATACCGACGTTCTGTCAACACCCATCACTTCTCTGATGTTTTATTTTAAACATGATAATTACTTGTGTCCTGAAATGCTTGTCTGGATACATATAAAACTGATTATTTTATCTAATTATTCATGATTTGAGGAATATATCATTACATGAAATTACTTTTTCCAGAATGGGATGCGAACCCAGACCTCACGATTAGAAGGCTAGGGCTCTACCACTGAGCTAACATGAACATATCTATCTACTTCTTTCTGATATAACTCCTTCTGAAGAAACATGACTGAATTTTCAGTGTTCAAGAGAATGACATTGATATACGTTGCAAATGCTGTTGTTTTTATCTCATTTCTCTTGTTTATTGTACTATGAATGCGAGAACTAAATTTGCTGTCTTCACTTTCATTGCAAATGTGCTTTTACGTATGGAAACGTAGGTGACAAAACGATCACGTGCTCAGATGTATGGATGGTTTCGAAATACTGTATCATTACGTATTTTAATGAATGTTACCTTTTACAGTAGTATTTTTCTATCTTATGCACAAGAGCAAAACAGAATGGAGCACCACATGCAGCGTATACTAAGAATAGTGCTTTAACATAAAACTTCTTTTCATTTTGCAACGATCCTTCCCCACAATGCAGGAAGACGCTAGCCTAAAATAAATGGTCTCTTCCCTTGTGCAAATAACAAGTACTACTCTCAAATACCACGAAAGAATAAACAAACAGAGAGAGGAACGATTAACTCCATTGATACAAAACGGTTGGAACAGCAGGAAACACCCGGAACTTTTCCCCCTATACCGGTTTTCATGCGAGATCACGTCCTGGATTTAGGCGCGATCGCTTTCTTCATCCATCAATTCATAGGTGACGCTAGTTTCCACAAGAAACAACTGAACGCTACGAAGATGGCGGTAACGAAGGAGGCATGAAGGATGCATCTGATGTATCCTTTGCCGAAGGAGGCAAAAAAGGACACACGGAAAGGAGACGATGTTAAGTCGACAGTCGTTAAGATGGCCGAACTTCCGGTAGAAAAGGAAATAGGAGATGAAGGATACATTTAGGATACGGCCTTACATTTTAATCAGGGAAAGGAACAAGCTGGATTTTGTAATGGATTTAGAACAATGGATCACACAAGTTTTGAATGATGTTGTGGAAAGGAGTAATGAATGTGAACTGTGTGTCCAGGATTCATTGGTTTTAAAAATTTGCAGAGAAATTTCTGAAGACGAAAATATCACTATCCGCTAATCTTACTTTATTAGATTAATTTGATCCAATAAGTTCAGTTGCGATCCCACCTTGTAATCTAATTGAACGTAATATCATGTGCTGCCATGCTTTTGCGTACTGAAACCCTAAACATAATAAAAGTTTTGACTTGTAATACTTGCAATCGTAGATTAAGCTTAAGATCTTGTGCTTTTCACAACGACGACTGTATTGTACAATATGTTAGATAAAGGCATCTTACGATTAGCAGTAGTGCCAGAGTGTGAAAGCAAGAATGCTACAATAGGGCAAGATGCTGTGGTATAAATCCATAACTTTTTTTCTTTTTGCCCTGGCAAACTGCTTTCGCTAAGATTTATCGTACGAGAAATTTTATCGTCTAAAGCGGCCTTAAGGTTACGCTCGTTTAACTTTCGATTAATAGCTGTATGTACTTTACAATACCATGCTTTCATATCTACAGCAAGACGAATTTGGTTAGTTTATGTTTAGTACTGAAACCAATAAAAATACTTCAACAAGTATGCTAAGTCTAACAAGAATCGATTGTATTTTCCAGAGATTATTATTATTCACGATAAATGCTTTCCAATCATTAACAGACATGGGAATAATGAACGCGAATCATCAGCTATATTTTAAAAGCAACAAATGCCCTATTTCACTTTATACATTTCCAATTACAGGAAGCAGAGAAATTAAATGCATGCAGAAAAATTAAGAGATTTTAAAACTTGAATAAATTCTTTATTTACAATTTGTCTGAAAAATTCAAATGACTCTGGAACCTATGTCAAATTTTTCCACCTCTTTTTCCACCACATAAGTTTTCTCGAAGTCTTGAAAATAAACCCGCAAAAGTTCTCGACATTTTCAAACTGGAATAAGTTCCATAGTTAACTCTAAAAATGTAACATTTCAATGAATGTTAAACAATCGCGTTTTTTAACGTTTAAATTAAATGTAGAACTGTTACATATGATTAGAAGTGCTCATGTTACATATATTTTTCCCAGTGTTAGAAGACTACTGTAGAGGAAAATCCGTTACATTTAGAATCGATGTATCTTTATTCCATATATTTATATTTAATTCTGTGTACAGACTCGATCCAATTATCTGAATGCCAAATAACGGGATAATTGTCAGAAAATTTCGAAATTATTTGCTTAGATATTTAATAAGTTCTTTAATATTTTTGTGTTTAAATACAATAATTATGTGTTTTTTAAATACATTTTTGTGTTTTTTAATTTGAATTTCTTTATGGCATTTAGGCATCCATAGCTCAGGCCACTATACTATACATTATTTGTAACTATCGTTGTTTTAATATATGCAGTTTCCCAATAGAGGAACATGTTGGTAGAGATTTTTACTTATCTGGGTTACTGCTTATCCGGATCATACCCATGCCCAATTAATCCAGATGATTGGAGTTTTACTGTATTTACTGTCTGTACTGATTAAAACGATGCGGCATTGAACTTCAGTATTATGAAAGCCTATTCTTTCCTCCTGTACACCTCTCCAACGTTCAACCCGTGAACACGCCATGGGCGAAACCTTGTCATTTTCTATTTCTGTGTAAGTGTCCTTGTCCTTGTTCCATGTCTTCCACACGTAGGTAAACTTGTTTTCTACCTTATTTTATCAGAAGATAGAGTAAGATTGAATAAGATACAAACATGTTACTTACATTACTGGGGATACTGACAGGTGTACACTCTGTACACATACATACATATAAAGATGGCAACGTTTCGCCAAAGGATTAGTCACGACAAAGAAATGGAAAAAGATAGAGAGGAGCCGGGATGAGGAGCGGCTATATGGTAAACTCAGATTGAAAGGAAGTACATCTGCAAAAAGGAAACAGTTTGTGACAGGAAACCGGAGAAGAGGATTTGGGTGCTAATATATGTACACAAGTGAAACAGTTCTAGAATCTATATCAAATTCTAAGCCTTTTTCCTGAATAACATATTTTCGAGTACCTGAGAAGTCCGTAAAACATTCCTGAAAATAGTTTTCTTATTTTCTACAAAATCCCCAAAACAGCAACACTTCAAAAATACAACTCAAATTCGGAAACTATATTTATGACAGAGTCTAAAAGTTTTTCAAGGAATGTCATTTTTTGAAGATTTAAAAATAAGCTCAATAGAAAATCCTGAAAGCACGTACGAAAAGTAAATCGATGTTTTATGTGGAAAGAAACTTGAATGTGATGCGACCATCTCTTCTAAATAATGGGGAATTTAATTTTCATGAATGGTATGAATGAAAGGATAAATTAAACTTAATTGATTTTATTTTCAGAAACAAAACTATGATGCTAGAACTATGGCTAGTTGATGTGAAACAAAAAACAGAAAGACGATTTGCATACTAATCGATTTGAGATTATGTGTAAAAGAGAAAACTAAAGCGTCACCGTTATTCTGTCAATTTACAAGTGATATTCACATACACTAGGGCCCATCTGAGAATTTCCGGATATCTGGGTGGCACAATGCAGCTACGGGCAAAATACTAATTTTAGAACCTAGAGACCTTTGGTTACATTTCTGATATACTAAGAAATTTATTTCCAACACCATTTTTGAACACGCTGTAAAGCCGAATTCAAATGCTTACAGACACCCACCTTGTTTTTACAGCACACAAAGGCGACATCATAAAACTCAAAGAAATGTATATATTGACCAATGATTTTGAGCCATAATACACTTTTTTCAATTTTTGCCTTAAGAGCCACAAAAGATCCATTTATCTCTGAAAATTTGTATTTGGATGGTTGGGATTATCCCCCTCTCGGCAAAAATTTCCTGTTACTTTTTACAGAAATACACCTCTAACCTGGGATATAGACGATCCCAAAATACCATATAATACATATATCACTAATTCTTCCCCCTCTCTGGAAATTGCACAAATCGAACACTGAACTGCAGCATGGTGATACTGCCGGTAGATGTACCATGGTCCTTCGTGAGTTTCGCGGCCGCCATGATGTAGATGGTGCTAGTGCAGCAGTGTAAACAAACTTGGCAGAAAGTAGTGTGCCTGTTGCTGTGTGGAACAGCGGTGTATCATCGTATTTATGGTGAAGGAAGCGGTGAAGCCAGCTGCAATTTTGCGACGAATGAAAGTATAGTACGCTGTCATGGGCACGAGTGTACAAATGGACTTTGGAAAAGGACAAGATATAGTGACAAATCAACCACATGTACCAGTGACGTCGCGTATTAACGTTCATAGGAGCACGTGAACTGCCAGCTATTTTAGAATTATTATTATTATTATTATTTTCGTTTCAGATTGTGTTTCTTATCGAAAGATTTAAAATCACACCACATTTTAAATTGTTACACTGAGGCATAGGTATACAGTTCGTTTATCAAGTTGTTATTACTCTCCAATTTGTTTCCAGTTCACATTTCGTTTGTGAACGCGTTGCCCCATATGCGCTTAACTGGCGTTAGGCCTAACTTATAACATTGTGTATATGGGACCTCGGCGTGCACAACCCTAGAGTGAACGAAGATAGCAGAAGAACAGGGCTGAGCACTGTTGCTAACTCTCCTTGACTTTTCCACCCGTTCTCGTGTTTAAAATGTAATAAAATCTTCTGGCAGAAGCAAGGATAAACGTTCATTACATACCAAAATCGCAATATACACAATAAATCGTTTATGGACGAATATATTAAACGCTTAAATAACATAATATTGCATCCCTATTTACATAAAATTGTTTGAGTTCCAGTATCAGTAATAAACGAAGAGCTAATGAACAGTATCAAGTAGTTTGCAGCATTGCGTAAACAATAAACAGCCTTTTTCTTTAGTGTGTCGTGCGAGAGATTGAAGGGATTTTCGGAACTGATTTGTTCGTTTCGTCATTAAAGATTTATTAAGAGAAAAGGAGGCATTTTATAAAACATGTATTTTTCAACACATTCCATTGCATGATAAACTCTCAATCTTTTGCCCTTAACTATCTTTAAAGAAGCAATTTAGGCCAAAGAGGCTACTCCTAACCTCCTCATACCTAAAAGCGCCAAAATGCGAGATCTGAAGAGTGATATTGTTTCTTTTATTTTGTGAGATATATCGTAATTTTGTGTGCTGGAAGAAGTAGATTAATATAATTTCTGTTCACCAATCACAGTCCTCAGATACCTTATAAGGAAGAGAGAAAACATCGCCTACTTTAGTGAGTTACTTTCTAATATTGGACACCGATTTGATTTTTTTTTTTTTTCGCGTTTGAATGAAGTGTGTTATGAAGCTGTGTTGAAGTTAAGGAGTATTATTTCAGTGTGTTTAGTGTACTGGTGCGTAGTGCGTTACTGCCATCAATATGAATTCCGTTCATAGATTGCAATCGATGTCTTTTAATAAGTTGACAGAATCTGAAATACTCGAAATTAAAACTTTGGGTCCTCATCAGCCGAACCTAACTCTGAATCAGGAAGTGAAAGGTAAAGCTCATACATATCGTCGCACTTTTAATAGTAATTGGTACAAAAAGCACAAGTGGCTTACAGGATGTGACGTAAAAATGGCATTGATTGTTTTCCCTGCCTGTTGTTTGAAGGGGATTCCCAGTGGACTCGAACAAGTTCTACGAAACTCCTAAAAATCATGGTAACAATTCCGATGTCCACTTCAGAAGCAGAAGGATGTTTTTCAACATTAAAGCGTATTAAGACTTTTCTAAGAAATACGATGACACAAGATCGTCTCAGCGCCCTGGCAATGCTATCCATTGAAAAGCAGTTGCTAAGGGAAATGCAGGACTTCAACCAAAGAGTTATAGATAAGTTTGCTGCCCAGAAAAACAGAAGAATGGACTTCATATACAAATAAAGGTAAGAAGGATATATTTAATTTCTTCTTATTATTATTATTTTGTGTATGTATTTACTGAGAAAGACAATTTTCAATTGTATACTCTCGTGGAAAACTACTCTGAGATACATTCGTCGCTGCACCGTCTAGCTTTCGAACCTGCATGCCTCAAAAAGCGAGATAATTCCTTACCAGTCCAACTACTTATTTTTGTGTGGAGTTCCTTTTTTTCCCTAACTCAGTATATAGTGTAAATAAGCTATGGAGATCTACAGTTCTATTTTCTACTTAACACATTGAGAAATGGTTTCAGGCTATCGAACGATGTGTTTCTTGTTCTCGTACTTTCTTCGTTGCTCTTTGGAGCAGAGATTCTGCCAGGACTTTCAGTTTTGGGGGTTTTAAATAAAAATTGGGAGGGTGTACCTGGAATTTTGCACGGATTCTATTATTTTTTACCGTAAAAATTCATATTTGGGATATGCTCGATAATTTTTTGGGGGTGACACCCCCCGAAAAGGGGGTCTGGCGGAATCACTGGTTGTGAACTACCAACTTTCAAGCCCACGAGACGCCACTGACATGTACATGTTCAGACAATTGCAGTCACACCAGTGAATATCACTTGAATTCTTTAACAGAAGGGGCAAATGGCAAATATTATTCCACATTGCTCCAGGGTATCGTACGCACGCAATGCCATTCGAAAGAAAAGACTTGTGATGTTGTTGGGACATTATTGTGCTTCATGACAGTGTGCGCCCGCATTCTGCTCATTTAATTGTCACAACGTTGATCAACTTGCACTGGGAGGTTTTTGCCTCAAGATCCGTATAGTCCAGACTTAGCCCCAAGTGATTATCACTTATTTAGACCCCTTAAGGAGCATCTGGGAGAGAAGAAATTCCAGACAGATGAAGCACTACAGCGCCCGTAAGAAGTTGTAATATGCAAAATTCTATTTTCCTTCATTTTTCCTGTCAAAAACATTCTTATCATATCAATTAATAAGTTAGTTGGCAAGGGTTAAGTTAGATTAGGAAGGTCAGGTTCGGTTCTTTTCTCTCATTATACCCGATAGGACACCGCCATTTTAAACTTGTATTACGACTGTCATTACTATTCTAATCAGCGCGTAAGCACTACAGAAAAATGTCCAGCTGTGGCTACGACAGCAGCCCACTTAGTTCTACGCTAGGGGGCCGGGAAAATGCCACATTGATGGTAGTGGTGCGTAAACGTTCATGGGGAATACTTTGAAAGTTTGCTGTTTGTACTTCTTTCTATGCGAAAGGTGGCACAAAATCTGTCACTATTAAGTGCTGTTGGAACATAATTTATGAGTATGGGTTAACAATTTTAACAAATCTTCAAATAATGTACCTTAAGTACTTGTGTACACTAAAAATAACGAAACATTGTTTTAATAATAAAATGTTTATTTTACAATTGTTCATATATAAAACAAAAGTAATAAAATGTCATCCTCTTCAGACGGAAAAATAGCGCACCTTATATTATTAAAATAGTATGATACAATTATTGTCCCACAATTTTCTTCATTCACCTTGTTTATTTGTTCGAAGGCATTCACACAGTTATTGATGGTGGAACCCATCCACCGAACGCTTTCTCAATTTCCGTAGCGACCGCTAACGTCAAGTGATCCTTGTGTAAACCTCCAATAGCCTACAAAGATAAGAGCATTCATGTTAGTTTATAGTACAACTAAAATGCAATTAGCAACAAAATACTGTAAATGGATTATAAAATATGGTTTAATAAATAATTACGAAATAAGGACGCTATAGTCACTCGATTCATCACACTGGTTTTATATGTGCATATTCATATGGAATATTATCATTTATATTGTAACTAACTATATCCATCCGTTAATGGGGAGTCAAAAGTATTGTTATATTTTCTATTAAATATCGCCACGATGTTTGTCATGCATAACCGGGATATTGTGTTTTTCCGTAATATCAGAAAATTTTCAGCGACGGCATTGGGTAATTTAGAGACATACATTTTCTACTGTAGTGCACCCTTAAATAGTTTTAAATCGTGAGATATTTGACATGCTTGAAAATATTATGAACATGACTCCGCCTCAAATTTTAAATTTGGTCCTAATATCCCACCACTCTGATTCTATGTTGCTGAATCATTCACAACCTTGTGAATTTCTTTCAACCCCAAGGCCATATAGCAGTACTAGCTGGAATTGTACCTTCAATTATTTCCAGGTAATTATGAAAAATATATATGACTATAATAGTTTCCATCAAACTGTTTGCACCCTTTGTTGATAAAGGACTAAAGTTTTATGTGCAATGTATTGCATGTTTCAAGAGCTTTCCAACTACATATAACACGAATAAGAACATAGTGCGTGAAAAGATTATCAATTAGATTATGAGTTACGTGTCCGACTCCAATCTTTATATATTAGCTCAGATTGAATGACGTTTCGGTTGTACGTAGCCACTGTTGAATTTAAAAGACATAAGGCAGTAAGAAAATGGAAGAGTTATTTACAAAAGACGTCGATTTGGTGTGGTTTCAAATATACTCCACATCGACGTCTTTTGTAAATAGCTTTCTTCTATTTTCTTACTGTCCTTTATCTTTTGTGTTTTCAATTTTACAATGGCTGTAGGTGCAACAGAAACGACATTCATTTAGTATTAAACTTTACTATAAATATTTTACCAACACCGATGATTACAGGTGGACATGTACATAATATATATATAACTTGATTGGCTTCCCCGTTTATGAAAGTTACATTTGTGGAGTCCTACCCCAGCGTAGGTGTGGAATCGCCAGATTAGTTACCCCTGATGATTGGCCATTTTCCATGCCTTTTAATTAATGAAATTCTGAGATAAGTTAACTAGTTCTAGAGACATTTGGAACAATCGGAACAATAGATCTTAAGTTTGAGCACACTGAGGAACAGATGAAGAAAGAATGGTGCCTTTATAATTTTACATGTGACCAAGAATACGATCTAAATCTTAACATTTTATATCTTACTATATTTTGAGTTTGTTATACAAACACACACAAAGAGACATCAAACTTTTATTGTAAAGTAATTTTAAGTAAATATATTTCAACATAAGATTCCGAAACATAACATTCGCATTCACGATGAGTGAGGAAAAAAGTAACACTACAAGCACGCCTGTTTCTTTTAAGGTAGAAAATGTTAGACGTCCAGTTGTATTTTATTTGCAAGCGGATAATGAGTATAATGTATTTACAGAGACAAAATTATTTAAATCAATTATTTAAATTGGTGATTTCAAAAATAAATATAAAATTAAAACATTATTATGTTAAAAGTGGATGAGTGCATTTTAATTCGTCTAGAGAAAAAAAATAAAATATCTGGAAATGGAGTATGATGCTTGAGATCGAACCTTTCACCATCAAAATCTTTTATTTGTTTATATGTAAAATGAACATGGTTCAGAGCAAGGGCGCCGATTTCTGTTTGACTTTAGGGGGGGGGGGGGCATTTAGATATTTTGTTGTTGCCAGATAAGGGTCTACGAAGGCACATATGATACAAATCCAATTCAGATTTTGCCAAATATTCCATATTCATAAAAAAAAACATATAATAGTATACATACAGTTATTATGAAGGCTTCTCCAGACCCAGCTATTACAAAATTTAACTATGTTTGTATAACATTAAAAAAATTCACTAAAGCATATTATGTTCTAACTGATAAGAACAAAGTTTCTGCTTTTACTAGAAAATAAACTTAGGAAATAACAGAAACTGATGTTAGTCTATGCAGTGGAGTCATTCAGCTTTTCCAAATGTGGTTCTCTTTCTGTCCGGCTCACCCTTCCGCCGCGCTACTGCTTTATTGGACAAATATTGCTTTTCTTCATTTAATTCGGTTCTCTATCTCGACAGGCATGGTTCGAGAAGCTTTTGTCTAACCTACAGTGAGAAAAAAATACTTGGACAAGTTGAACAACGAGGAAAAACAGACTTACCACACGCAAAACGTGGCCCATTTCGATATCTCTTGCCCTTTTATGATAATTTGGATACATTAGATAGAATGCTATAGAAATAACGACTACTTGGTACACCTGTAAGGTAATAGGCAACGAAAGAGTGACAAATACGTAAATTCACTGCAAAAATGTATTTGGAGAACCATATACTACTCTCGAAAGAAATGTTTTAGGTATCCTATAGTGTACAAAAGCACTCTGCGTCGTGTATTGAAGCAATCCACACCGTGTCAGGCATAAAGAAGCATCATGGGGAACAAAGTGAGTTCAACAACATTAGAAATGCTCACTTTAATTTCAAATTACGTGCGGAAGGTAAAAGGTACTGAGACATAGCCAAGCTTGTTGGAAAGACATGCTCTAGCGTTGGATACATCACAAAGAAACATAAAACAGAATAATTATTGGGGATTCATTCTGGTCAACCAAGGAAACTAACTAACTTCCCGGAATGAAACCTACATTCTCCATTCTGTGAACAAAACTCAAAAAATTAGTGATACAGATTTGGCTACTTCACTTGCCTAGGATATGCAAGTTAATGTTACAGATGTGTAGATGAGAACAAAAAATTGGGTTTCAGAAGATGTGTAACCAGAAACAAAACACACATATCAGAAGAAAGCAGAAAGAAGAAGTTCTAATTTCCCCAAAAATATAAATATGAGTGCCTGGAATTTTGGAAAAAAGTTTTTTTTTTTTTCTAGGATGAGACTAAGATAAACTTGTATTGTAGTGATGGATATCAGGACGTGTGGCGAAAGAAGAATGATGCTTTCAGTAAGCAGCACATTGCTTCAATTAGTAAAAATGTTGGAGGGTCTGTTATGAATTTTGTTTCTGTAATTACTAATGGAGTGATCAGTATTCATACCCTGGATACACATCATCTAAATCCCAATTGTTTCAATGAATTTTGGATTGTTTGTGGTGTAACATTAACTTGCATATCCTAGACGAGTGAAGTAACACTAATTCTTTGAGTTCTATTCACAGAATGAAGAATGTAGGTTTCATTCCGCGCAGTTAGTTTTCTTGGTTGGCCAGAATGGATTCTATACCATAATAATTGCTCTGTTTCATGTTTCTTTATAATGTATCCAACGGTAAAGCATGGCTTGCAAACAAGCTTGGCTTTCCTGACGCGGTGTGGATTGCTTCAATACACTACGCAGACTGCTCTTGTACACAAAAGGGTACCTAGAACATTTATTTCGAGAGTAGTATTGAGTTGTCCAATTTTTTTTATTTTATTTCATTTTTTTATTTTTAATTTATTGTATTTTTTTTTTTTTTGCGATGAATTTACGTAGTTCTTACTCTCTCGTTGCCTGTTATCTTACAGGTGTATCGAGTTGTAGTTAATTCTATAGTATTCTATCTAAGGCATCCAAATTATCATAAAAGAGAAAAATTTCGAAATGGTCCGTGTTTAACATGTGATACAGTCTGTTTTTCCTCTTTGTTGAACTTGTACAAATACTTTTCTTACCCGCTGTATAGTTTCCCTATTTATATGTTGTATTAGAAACTCAAAATTACGGTATTAACGGTAAACAATAATTGCATCCAAACAGCAGCTTGACGGATATATATGCTAGTGCAAGTACTCGTACCGTACTTTTGCATGAGTTCTTCTTATCGATTACTTTTCTTGTATATTTTTTCTTTTTCTTAAATTATGTTTGTATATGACAAAATCACGATGAATGATCCTTAACCCTCGGAACGCCAAGATGAGTCAATTTCGACCTATGTATATTTCTCGTATAAAATAAAGTACTTGTTCAAAATCAAGGTATTTTAGAGTATGGGTGTATTCATTGTATTGTATTGATTTATTGTATTTTATTTTTTCAAGTAGATACTACAAAATAATAAAAAATACAGAAAAATTAATACATCATATTAACCTTGTAACCATTTTCATGGTTGCACAAAAATGAAGGTACCATGGGTGTGTTACTTACACATATAAAGTATTCCATATAAAATTACCAGAATCAAACTACCTTATTCTCTCACTCTCACATGTAAAGCACACCGTATCTGTTGTATTCTGATTCTTGCAAATGAAGCAATTAAATTGCTGACAGTATGCGGAGTACTTGTCTTTACCACTACACAAGCAGCATCGTCCACGTTTCTTCGCTCCTTGATTGAGAAGTTATAAAGCGTAGGTCGTTTGGAAAGAAACGTGTGATCCTTAGAACCGACAACAACTTGTTATTTTAATATAAAATGACATTTAAAAATAGTTACACACAACGCCAAGACTGGGTCAAATTGACTCATGCTTGATTTTCTTAAAGTATTACACAATAAATACATGGGTTTAACCTCATTTTCTACCATAAGATTTTTGGACACGTACATGAAGAATACACAGCATTTCACTCTTCCATTTAATGACTAATGGACAAAAATAATATTTTGACTGTATGGGTCATTTATGACCCGATCTTGGTGTTCCAAGCGTTAAACGACAGAAAATACGTTTTCATTTTTTCTTATCTTTTTCTTTTCTTTTCATACTAAATGGTCTTTATCGATGTTATGCACGAAACTCCAGAAACCACACAAGCAATGCACAAATTATTGAATATACGTGATGTAATTTATATAAGTACTGGGGGTATTCAATATACGTGATGTAATTTATATAAGTACCGTAGCACACGAGTTTCAGGGAGGAATTTATCAGTGAAATAGATTTTCGAAAGGGAGATAAGCTTAGTAGAAAGGGAAAACGAATGACCATGTACTGTAGAAATAGGAGAACCGACTTCACCTTATCATTTGGGCCCCCTAAGACCCCCGGGATCGGCGCCCTTGGTTCAGAGTTCTGTAATAGCGTGTAGACCAAATATGCAAAATAATTTTAGCAGTCTTTCATAATTTCATACTTTTTTTTTTGGTTTATTTCAAATGACATTTCAAGGACGGATTTAAACTTTCTTTTTGAAAAAATCAAAACGAAAAATTCTTAATTCTAGACAGTACATTGTTTTCTTGATTGTAATTTATTTATAAGTTCTTAACAAGACTAGAGTAGACCTAACTTATCCGTTTATTCCGCAGTATAAGACGTGAAATGATACTTGCTAAGACCTGAGGGTTCAAACTTGCTTACTACTTTCAAGCAACACTTTTATGTTATAAGTATTTTTCAAGCAACTTTTAACTTAGCTCGATGTGATGATAACGGTTCAGAATTTTACAATATATTTTCTATTATAATTTAGATTATGTATTTTTTACTTTTTTAAAAAAAGCTCTTATTAAATGACAGGTCGCCAGGCAGACTGGAAATAGTCTAAAATACGTTTGTCATTTACCAACAAGTCTCCTATTGCATGGCCATTCATATAATTTGGACTAATCTGGTACTTTGGCTGCATATCTCTCACAGATACTGTAATTAAACTATAGTTTCTTTCTATGGAGGTAGAAAGCTACAGTTCTTTTCGTTGCTATTGGTTTGAATTAAAATAGTTTTCAAATGTCTGTCGTTTCTCTTGTTCCGTGTGGAACGCGAATAAACAAATTCTCTATAGTGGCATATGAGGGCAATACACAACAAAATATTAAACCACGTAATGAACGCATTAAGAAACTTGATTTTTACCACACATATAAACTTATTGTCTATGGGTTCTATCACTCTTCTGAAAAGAAAATGCAGTAATAAGAACACTGAAAACTAACCTGAATACCAATTGGCAAACCCTTGGAACTTAGTCCCATTGGACAATGAGTAGATGGGAATCCAAGCACATTGATTATAGCGCAATATGCAAAATTAAATGGTTTCATCAATGGTTCGTTATGGAAAGGTGCTGGTGTTGGATGTGTTGGATATAAGAAAACCCCGTCTTCACCCATGAGTTCCTACAATAAATACAAATTTAATAAACAATGAGCAAAGACGAAACAGCATTCATATCATGTATCATAATGTTTCAATGTCTCTAATTGTTTTGCGCAACAACTATTTAACTAAGAAGAGTCACTATTTCGTTTCAACTTTAGATTTAACTATTGATACAAAGTAGGTTCGAAGAAACCACAAGAACTATACAAATAGTAACACTTTACAGTGACGAAGGTTCAATATAAGCAGTAAACTCTTTGATTGAATGTTATAATTTAAAATAAATATATTCTTAAAAAGATTTGTATAATTAAATTCAAGTACCCAATTGCATGTATAGTGTAAAAATACCTCCGCACCACAAGCATTGATCTATCGAACTCAGGTGTGCTACGTCGCAATCTCACTACATGTCTACAGGATTGGATGTGCTATCCAGTCCGTCAGTAAGTGTGACGCTATTGAAGAGTCAAGGAAAAACATGAAAAATACAGCTTTCGAGTCTTTTTCCTGTATGAGTTTAAACTGAACATTCGCCATGACTTGCACGAATAACATGAAAATCAGACTTGGAGTAGGTAAAGCTATTGAACGCACCATACGGGGAAGATTTGTGAAAATTTGTGCTGGTGATACAACACTGGGAAATGATTCCAGTGGCCACTGACCAACAACAGCTTTAGATGGGATTCGAAGAATGCCGTCGAAGTTGATACGCGACAAAGTGTTCGTGCTATTACAGACGAGTTTATTTTGGTTCTCAACGCCGTCAGTAAGGAGAAAAGAAATTGTACAGATGCGTGCCCCACGAGTTGACAACGATCAACAAGGCACGGCACCTTGAAGTTCAAAAGTCTGAGGAATAAACGGCAAAAATTTCCGCATCGGATTGTCATGTCCATTAAAACATAGATATGGTACGACAACCGTAAGCGAGCGGCCGTAGTTCAGTTGGTAGAGCGTTGGCTTAGCAATTGAAAGGTCCTGGGAACGATCCCAGCATCCGGAATATTTTGAGTTAGGTTTTCCAGGGTTCTCCTCAGTCAAACAAGGCAAATTCCGGAATGGTATATGGAAACTAGGCCCTGGCCGACTATTTTCCAACAGCCTCCCCACAACCTATCCCAGCCTGAGCCTAAGATTCCTACAGGCCGTAAAATAAATTCAAATGACAGCCTTAACCGATCAGTACAATGGGTTGAT
Source organism: Lepisma saccharinum (assembly GCA_022664845.1). Lineage (NCBI taxonomy): Eukaryota > Metazoa > Arthropoda > Insecta > Zygentoma > Lepismatidae > Lepisma > Lepisma saccharinum. The sequence goes on from JAGDQP010000727.1 coordinate 104,603, forward strand.
GAGAATCAAAGTCCGGGTGCTATCCAAAACCACCACTCCACCCAAAAATATACTGGATGTAATGGCAGACTACTTCAACTGACCAGATAGAGTTTATTTCAGATAGAGTAAGACACACATCAGGAGGCACTTGAATTGCGACAACCCAAAACAAATAATGCTATCTATAATTTCTTCTAGAATTTATATTTTGTTTTCTTGTTCTTTAAATGCTATCATTTCAGGCTACTATGTCGTAACTGACAGGAAGAACCCGTTTGAAACAAAAGGTTTGATTGAGCACACGGATACTCTTCTACCAAGAGTAATAAAGCAGTAAAAATTCGTATCTAACCCAATTTTGCACTGGCAAAAGTTACACATTTCAGTTCCCTAGTTCTATTTCATAGTTTAAACTATTAAAAGTTACAAAACGTAATTTACAAAATAATTAGATAAAGTTATATTCTTATAAATTTAGGCAGAACGCTGTTTATGGTTTCTCCTTCGAGCGAATATTAATTTCTTAGAAAACTATCGTGATAATATTACATACATGTGTAAAGTGGATTACATTAACGAGTACATAATAACAATAATACACAATGTGTATGAATAATTACACGCTATGTAAGGAATATATTGTAAGTTCGGTTAAATATAAATGCGCTACAATTTACAATTCAGTTTAACTTTGGTTTTCCATTTAAACACTACTCACCTGTATTCTAGATGTTTTTTGATTAGCGCTGTTCTTACATTCATTGATAATTGGAAAGGAGTTCCAAGCATTAATACTTCGAAAGCCATAGTTTAGATGTGATCGGGATAATGTTAATTGATTGTTTGTTATTGCTCTTGTTGGTATAGAGAATAGTTGTTGTCTGGGATGATACTATTTACATTAATATTGAGTATCATGTACGTTAGTAATTCTACTTCAAGTAAATATAGCTCCTCTAGTGTTTGATTTTCACATTCCTTGAATATATGGCAATTGTGCTCATGAAAGAGTGTTTGGTTTATTATTCTATTAATAGCTTTTATCTATATGGTTTATGCTGTAGTAAATATTCTTTTATGTAGGTCAGAATGTTATCTTAGGAACAATGACCGAGCTCTCGTTAGTCAGTTGTTTTAAAAGGGAGTTAAGATAAATAGATTACAATATAGAACGAGGAATAGTTCATATCGTAGATGGAGAATTACGCACACTTGTCCAATTAGACAATTATGAAGAAGTATTATGTATTTTTGTTCAGGTAGACAATATGAATTGAGGTGTAACGACCTTTGTTCCTATGAGATGATAATCACAAGTTTTGGTATTTGATGTGAGAATATGATATACAAGTATATTAAAGCGCATCTTTACTTGAAGAATTGAAGTTGTAAGTTATTTTTTGATCATTCGCTGATGTAGATACAACTACGAATCCTTACCACTTTTGTACACGATGGTTCTTTAACAGTAAGTGATATTACTAAGTTAAAATCAAGTACTGCAAATGGAGCAATTCGGTAGTGAATCAGAAATGAGTTAATTGTAATACAACGAGATGTCAAAATGGCATCAGTTAAGTATTCGCAGAAGAATAACAACTCAAAGTTAGTCACTGAGTGTGATAAAAAGCACGAAACAGCGTATAACGTCAACAAAAAACAGAAGTTCAACAACTCAGTAAGGCATTAGTATGTGATGGTGGTGGTGTGAAATTTGAAGCAGATTCAGGAACTTCGGTTGCAGTAACTGATAGACATTTTTGTCATAAATATTTAAGACACAAACCGTTTGCAGCGCACAAACTTCAAGCTGAGAGATGCAAGACATTCCAGTTTTTTTAGTATTGGGAATAACAGATCTGACAGTATCGGCAAATTGGAGACAAATAGTTCTACCGATAGTTTTAGTAGATGACTATATAAGAAGACCAATTTCAGGAATAACACGGCTGAATAAACTTGTGACGAAATTGATGTGCTATGATGCTAGAAGCTAATGATTTAATAATATCTAAGGCAGTCCATAGGATAGAAGGTAGCCCAGAAATTAGAACGCAAGAACGTTTGAATACCTTTTCAGATGACATAACCAAACCTATAATCGGGCATAAAGTAACCGGTTAAACAAAATCTGATACCTATTTTCAGAAAATATTATAAAGTGCCATTTCGGTAAAGAGAAGATGTGCAAAAGGAACTACTACAGTTGCAAAAATTTGGTTTAATAGGACCTGTAGAGCATTTGGAATGGACCACAATATAAGTAACGATACGAAAAAAAAAAATGAAATCAGATTATATTTGGATCTTGAGGCAATCTTGAAACAAATTATGTATCCACCACCTAAATGCAGAAGTTAACCTAAAAAACTGACAGTTGCCGTGACCGGGACTCAGACTCGGATTTCTCAGACTCGGATGGGCTGTCCATTACCCCACCACGGCACGGCCAATTCGCTGTGTGTATGAAATGCGCCTCACACCTCGACACTCTACCAGCTTCTTATTACTGTTTATGAGGTCCAGGCACACCATTACAAGCGAAGGTTTAGTTGAGGGAACTTCTGCAATCGTGCAGTGAGAAAGAATAATGCAATTCTTCACAGGAGAGCATTATGGGCGGTAAATGTTGAAGTAAGCACAGAAAAATTGACAGCTCCCATGACAGGGATCTCCCACTAGCCGGTCGGGTTTTCTGTCCATTTTTCTGAGTTAACTTCAACATTTACAACACACAAGGCTCTCCTATGAAAGGGTAATTACATCTATTTTTTTCTCACTGCACGATTGCAGAAGATTCCTCAACTAAAACCTCCGCCTGTAGTTGAGTGCCTGGACCTCATAACCAGCAATGAGAAGCTGAGAGGGTGTTGAGGCGTGAGGCGCATTTCATATACACAGAGAATTAGCCATGCCGTGGTGGCGTAATGGACAGCATACCCAATCGGCAACTGGGAGATCTGGGTTTGAGTCCCAGGCACGGCGGCTGTCAATTTTTCTGTGTTAACTTCTGCATTTTATGTTGTTGGAAAACTTCTCTTTACTCCGGTATTTATATACAGCGCCTACATATGCCTCGAGAAGAAAAACTTTCTGTTGTGTTGTCCCAAAAAATGATATCATAACTTTAATTGGATATATCAGAAACCAGTGGATTTTTGTTAATGATTCTACTAAATACTATAATTTTAGATTCTTATCTCGCATAGTTCCTAGAAATTTTGTTTCAGTCCACATATTTTTTCACATTATTAATTACAATATCTTGCTTTGTGTGAAATATTATATATTGGATTTTAATATTGTTAATGAGGATTCAGCTATAGTCAATTTTCTAATTTGTTGCATTCGTGCGTATCTTGCTTATGTGTCTTCCTTTGATAGTAGACTCGTCTACAACTAATATTTAAGACAGAACAGAATAGTCTCTGTATTTGAACTTCGTGCATCAAACAGCTACTTACTACAAATATTGTTGCCAGAAAAGTATGTTGACTATGGCTAGAGCTTTCAAAGACGAATATTAACTTCACTTTACTAACAAAGATTAGGAACTAGATAAGAAAAACGTCGTCGGTGTCATGACTATGATAGAATGTCCATTAGTACAATCATAGTTAATCCTTTGATAAGATACAGATAAAATGAATTTTATGGGCGGTAACAGCACTATGGCTTACCGTCCTTCGACACTAACGTACTGATTGTATGGTTTATCAGAGTTTTAACATCGATGTGATTTTATTTACCCAGTTCCTAATCCTCACTCATAAAAATGAAGCTTAGGAACTATTGAAATTTCAAGTAAATAAAAATTATATATATATATATATATATATATTATAAAAAAGGTACTGGGTACCTGTAAAAAAGGTAGTAATACATTGGAGAATATTAAGACCGGTGTACAGGAACTTCACAAACACAATAAAAAGGCAACAACGTTTCGTAAAAGCGTTTTCACATGGTAGGAAAGAAAATGGACAAAGCGGAATGGTACGGGACTAATGCTAAGGAGAAGCCATTTAGTCAACTACTGCTGAGTAACAGTGTGGCCAGGTTATGGAGGCGGGAAAATGACTAGATGGGTCGGAGAAAACACTAAATGGAGAAGGAAGTGCGGAGGTTGGTAGGAGTAGGCAAGGGACTTTCAAAATAAATAAAGGGTAAAGAATCAGGGAGGTGGGGATAATAATTATAATAATTATTATTAGTAGTATTATTATTATTATTATTATTATTATTATTATTATTATTATTATTAATAATAATAATAATAATAATAATAATAATAATAATAAATGAAGGGACAAGGGGAGAATAAAAAACAATATAGAAAAATAGAATAAAAGTGCAACTAGAGACGGAACGAAGAAGAAACTGCGCTGCAGGCAGTTACCTGCAGCTCAGGCCGAGTTCATGGTTGGCGGAAAGAATTGAGATGTACGTCTGCTCCCATCTCTTTTTAACTGCGGCAGGTGAGTCAGGGTTTAGAATTTTCAGGATGCTCACTCGAAAGGTTTCGTCAAAGGTGTAGCCGTGATAAGAAGTGTGTTCAGGTATGGGGAGGTGCGGAAGTTGCGATCTTCCGGGGTTACCGATGGTTGTTGATGCGGATTGTTAGAGGAGTTTGGGTTTCGCCAACGGAGAAGACGGAACATAGGTTACATAATAGGAGATAAATTAGGTCAGAAGATATGCAAATTGGAAGATATACATACTATATATATAAAGTACTACGTAAGTAAAGGAATATTACGTAAGTACTAATCTCTTCCTTTCTATTAAAATTTCTCATATTAAATTTTCACCTTACGTAATATCAGGCCTTATATATATCTATTAAAATGTCATCTATTATATTGCCTATTCGGCAGTCTCCTATATGTACTTTAAATATATAAACGTATTCTTCAGGGAACAAAAATTTTGGTATGTTTGACTCTAGCGCCCCTTGACTCCCTGTGTGTGATTAAATTTGTAGAGCTTTGTGGAACTTCATCTTGAATACTACAGTGCAATTGTATCAGATAAATATCTCAAATTGCCAAAAACTGGAAACAGAAGAAAGAAAGTAGCATTGAAACCAGCAATTCCAGAAGTAATAAAAAAAAGCAACGACAAAACTACCTCGTTTTCACTTTATTTAAATCAGTTATCTTTTCCTTTGTGAAGGTAGTTAATACAGGTTAACGTGTAGTAGGTTAAACTATATATTAGGTTTGGGGGAAGCTCTAAAGTCCAACCCAAATTCGAACTATTACTCTTGTTAACTTCTCGGATATTACACAGATCTTCCTAACAAAATAATGATCACTGTTACTGGTATTCACAGACTTTATTTGTATTACTATCCACAAGTATTCTACCACATATGAATTCGTACATATAGTACGTAGGTTTCCATCATCTCTTAGAGTACTCCCATTGGAATATCCTGTAATAAATATTTACATACAACCTTAGACTTCCGTAGTAACTGTACTGAAGAAATCTATCTTCATCCAGTAAAACATACAGTAGAAATTGTCTTCTAAGACATATTATTAATTCTAATCTCTCATAGTATCTACATTAAAATAGAAACACTAAACAACGTTGACAAATCATATTTCTAAACATTACTACTGTTGACAAATTCTATGCCTAAACATTACTTCATAATAGCTCACTTCCTTTAACTTAATAGGTCGTCTCACTTTCCAATATTCTTTCAGACCAGACACCTTTCACACGAAATATTGAGCAGAGGATAATGTTTAAAGATAGGTCAGCATGTTGAGTTTCTAGATTAATAATTGTGAATTTGAGAAAGATATATTTTCGTGTCTTTGCGGAATTGCGTTGTGATATCACCTTGTATCATTTCAGCTGACGGATGTAATATATACATGAACTATAAAATTAACACGAATTTTTTAAAACTTTATAATTCATCGTACATATAAATATATTTATTACGGCGGTTCAGCAGAGGATATACATTTTTCTTTTTCCTACATTTTTTTTTATTTTTATAAACATATCTGAACCAGCAAAAGCTAATTACTCATTTCCATTATTTTATTTACTTTTTTGGGTTAATTATTCTTATTATTTATTCCATGATTATCTTGTGGATATGATGCCACTTTAAGACACTTATTTTAAAGCAGCAGCGAAGTGTTGCTTAAACATTTTACAAGGACATAATATGAAGTGTAAAAATAGACAAATCAACAGTAAAAGAAAATAATTCTATGTAATTTAAAAAATATGTAGTTAGTTATTGGGGTAAAGTGATCGAACTTCTAGATGTCATATGAAAGTTACATATTTTAGTAACTAAAGCATATAATGAAAATTCAAAATTCCTAGATTTGGCTACAAAATCGTTAAATTAGCAACACTGAATCCGTATATGCATAAACCAATCAAGTGTGGCTTTGTAAGATTTCCTTTGCATCCAGAAATCGTAATTACGTGTCTTTTGGTGACATTTTGAAAATAAAAGGGGACTCGAGGGTCTAAAATAAAAAAAAAAAAAGGACTTGAGGGACCATGACAAAATGTTTTAAAAATTGGAAAGTTCAAACAGAAAATAAGTCCTAGGCAGAAATAAAATTATTTTTAACAAAAGAAAAACCTCTACCAAATATGCCAGTTGAGAGATTACTTGTAAAAAATATATACAAGAAGAAAGTACTTAATTTAAATAATGAGCACTCTTGACTTGAAAACCATAAAAACTTTTTCAAATAACTCTTGGATGTGGTATGGCTTTCTATTACTATTGCAGTCTTTCTGTTTCAATTCCCATTCTTTATCGTTTTAGAAATTCATGAACATGGTTGGTTCTATAGTTGACATAGGTATTACACACATATATTTGACTACACAAGTAATATATTAATTTACACATCAATATTCTAACTGTTGAAATCGAAATTTTGAGGTCGTATGGACACTTTTGTACCAAACGTCTTTTTAGGGTATTGCTAAATTGTTTACCTTCTACTGTTTTTATTGATGCAGATAACTTATTATAAAAAAAAAATGTGTCCTGCTTGTTGCTTGCAGTCTCCAGTGCCCTGCTTTACTTCTGGTATAATAATTGTGAATTTATTTATTTATTACCGTGAATTCGTTCTCCCTTTTTACTAAATTTATTATCTGATAAACAAATATCGCATATAATGTTAAAATATTATGTTGTTTAAATAAATCTTTACAAGGATGTTTCCTTTTTACTTTAACAATTGTTGTGATAGCCATTTTCTGTAAGACCATAACTCTTTCCCTTTTTTCCACAGGCACTTTCATCACAGCAATTTGTATATGGAAAAAAATATGTTACTCAGAACTGTTTTAACCATCGATATCATGGCACTGTCAAGCTTTCCAGAAGTTAACATGTAAAAGTGACGCAAAATTTCATTATAAATAACATGTAATTATTAGACATTTCATGACTGAAAATAAGCAACTTTTATTTATCTTTATATTGAGTAAACTCTGACGAATCAAATCTTGTTAATTTGTCTTTGAGAGGTAATTTTTTAAAATACGATGAAATTTTATTTTCTCTTAATATCTTTTGAAATTGATGACAACTGGTCCAAAGCTTCTGCTTGTGAGACTCTTAGATCCAGCCAACATTCCCTGAGCCAAAGTGATTTCTTCGTAGGCTTTCCATTTAATTCCTTCTGCAAGACGCTTTCTGGCTTCTTGAAGCAGTTTATCTACAGCTTTTCCTTGTTTCTCTTTTTCTTTCTTTCTTTCTTCTTAGTAGTAGTAGTAGTAAAATTGTAGATAACAAAATACAAAGTATTTATTTTATAGAAATGTTAAGTTTCACATTTCTATAAATAACACAAGGAAATTTTGTTTTCTTACAACTTCTGCAAAAGCTTCTTCCATTCTCCAACGCCTGATTAGAAGCTACAATGAGATACGGCAAATTTACTTATACTTTTGGAAAGAAAGTGTTTTGTAATAATAATTAATTTCTACTTTAATTTTTAACAGTTTTATGTGTTCCTTTTTACATATACTGTAATATGATAGTTGACAAAAGAGACTCCTTTAATATTATAATTTTTAAGGGTACTCTTGATTTATTTTATTTTTCTTATCCTTTTTTCTTCGTATTGTATTTTCATGTAACTTTACTAGACTTACCTACACTTAAGTTTTATTGATTGGTAAAAAACATTTGACATATTTAACTAGTGATTTTCTTTGTATTATTTCAATTTAATATTGCTTAAAAGCAATGTTTAATATTGTCTTCAATTTGTTGGATGTTTATATGCGTATTTGTATGTTTTAAGCAATTTATCTACTAGTATAGTATAGTATGCATTGAATGAGATGGATATAGTTTATATTATAACAGATGTAAATGCATTATTCAACTTGTTATAGAGCGACATGCATGCTGTTTTGTCTTTCTACCCAATAAATTAAAAACTTAAATTAAATTATTATTATAGCAAGTTCGACAACTCATTCAATTCAACAGATTTAGCCCTATTCTGCTTAACGTTTTTCTTCCAATGCTTGTTGCTCTGCTTTTTCTTTCAAAATCTCCTTTTTGTTTCTTTTCCTCTTCTAAGTAGTTTTTATAACTCTGGTGGGCATTTCTAGCCAACAATAGAAGTTCATTTGTAATAGATAACACATGAGCTTTTGTTTTTATACCTTCTCATCCCAGAAAAATTCCACATTCAGATCTCGAATATTCATTGCAACCTCATTACTTGTTAAAACCGGACGCGAGACTGAATATCCTCTTTCGACAGATGCACTACCGTGAAACAAATAAAGTATGACCATAGACTAAATAATAATATAGATTTAAACCGCTTAACTATTTTGGTCTGCACTAAAATTAGTGGGTTTTTGCTTAAGAGAACGTGGTTTTGAACCCTGCCGTTAGGTGACTCTGTAAAGAACCAGCGACTTAAAGTAGTCGCCAGAGCTACCGGCAGGGTTCAAAATCACATGTTCCTTAGCGCAAACGAAAATAAGTAAGTGGTATAAGCCCATCTTATTATTTAGTCTATGGTATGACTTTCACAAGTTTAATTACTAAAGGATATTTTGGACTGTTTGATACTGATTTCAGGTTAAAGAAATGAGACCAGTATTTGTCTATGGGCATACTCTCATCAGGTGTTGTTAACTCACATTTCAGCAGTTTCTACTTGTCTAACAGGAAGTGACACGTCCACGTCAAAAGGTAAGACTTTAGCCGAAGTTATTATCTGGGGATCAGAGAAAAAAATTCTTGAAGCTTCCTGCCTGCGACACCTTAAATTAAGCAAAACATAGTCATGAGAAGCTGATTTATGTTCGAACTTGCAGACATATACTTGGCACTTTCAGTACTGACTCAGCATTCGGTGACCAAAAGAGAGGGCATCTTTTCATTTCACCTTTCCAAGCTCTTTGGTGAGGGCTTCACTGAAAGAAATTTTCCCTCCAGGCGAAAATTTTTCATACACAATAGAAAAGATGCATACAATGTCTGGGTTGTAAACCTTATATCAGAAGCTCTCTTGAAGGTTCTTATAATAAGTCAAATAATCTATCATAGGACCTTCTTTTTTTTTAAAAAAAAAAAAAAAAAATCCTCAAAAGAGTAAACCTGCGAGTAAATCTTACGAGTAAACCTATCGATGCTTCAAACAGCTTTCTCGATCAAACTTGGTAGAGGAGTAGGTTGCATCAGGAAACCACCAGAAGGTATGTTTAAAAGTTCTTTCGTCCATAAAGAAAGGCGTAGTGGCCAAAAGTGTGCTTCATAAGAATCTGATCTAACTCGGAAAACACACGTATATTTGTAAAAGATTTGAAATAATGGAAAACAAATACACATGAATAGATACCGGGTCAATATGCTATCTTTTAGAGGGTACGTCTGTCATGGCCGCCATCTTGAAGTCGATTTTTTTAAATGGGAAGATGGTCATGTAACATATTAATCTGGGTTAAGTTTTACCAGAAATACATTGGTGAAGTCAGTTTTGCCATAAATTTATTTTTGAGAGAGATAATGAGATGTAATATTAGTATACGTAGCTGATCGAAAAGTCTGGAAATATTCTGGTTTTCTTGAAAACGTGCAAGAAATGAAGACCCAATGCACAACTAATGAGTATTGGTGACCACCTACCTAGTGTTCATTACTTGTACATTAGGTTTACATTTTTCGCACTTTTTCAAGACGAATAGACTATTTCCAGACTTTTCAATCAACTATGCATCATACTAATGTCACACTCAAAAATATATTTATGGCAAAACTGACTTTGCCAATGTATTTCTGGTAAAATTTTAGCCCAGATTGATATGTTATATGACCCCCTTCCCATTTAAAAAAACAGGCAAGATTCAAGATGGCTGACTTGAAGATGGCGGCCATGACAATTGTATCTCTAAAGGATAGCACATTGACCTGGTATTTCATGTGTATTTGCTTTCCATTATTTCAAGTCTTTTACAAATATACGTGTATTTTCCGACTTAGATCACACTATAAGTACATATTCTATGAAGTAAGCTTTTGGCCACTGCGCTCTTTGTTATGAATGAATGCGCTTTTAATCACGCTTTCTGGTGGTTACTTAATGTTCTCTACTCCCTACCAAGTTTGGTCCAGAAAGCAGTTTGAAGCACCGATAGGTTTACTTGTTAGCACTATCACTAACCAAAATATTACAGTATTAAATGGCGAGCTACTAGGAAGGCAGTTAAGTACTGAATTCTCACAATTACTCATCTGATAAAAAGTTAAAAATTTGAAACGAAAAAAAAAAAGAGAGACGGACTTGAGGGACCAAATCTCAAAAAAGGGATCTTTAAGGACCTGAAGTTTATACTCGATCTGTCTTACCTGTAATGATGTAGGCTGTGAAACTTGGACATTGAATGCGCAAACGACTTAAAGATTAAGAGTCACACAAAGAGCAATGGAGAGAGGTATGCTAGGAATAGCTAGGAGGGACAGGAAGACAAATAAAAATGAATTCGCGCACAAAGTAAGGTAGAAAATATAATCAAGACGGTGAAAAAGATGAAGTGGAGATGGGCTGCTCACATAGCTAGATGAACAGATGGAAGATGGACGACGAATGTACTACATTGGATTTCCAGAGAAAAGAAATGACCGAGACGACGTCCAAATTCAAGAAGGGCAGATGAAATCAAGTGTTTTCAGGAGCTACATGGATGAGGATGGGAGCAGATCGAGATATGTGGAAAGAAAAGGGGAAGGCCTTCATTCAGCAGTCAACAGAAAACGGATGAATATATGATAACGGAAGGACTTTTGTAAAAACTATTGCGGCTTAAGGGACTAAAGGGACCTATCCTAAAAGGCCTGTAATTAGGAAAAAATTAGGAAACAAAATCTTAAATTCTCAACAAGCAAATTAATTGCTTAGAAACCCCACTCTCTTTTCTTCATTATACACAAAAATGTGTCCGAAACAGAACTTCTAAAAAGAGGAAACTTACTAATAGCGAAAATTAAATTTACTTCCATCTGTAACTTAGCTTGAATCTGCATAAAGCGGACACTTGTCTAATTTAGGAAATTGTTTCTCCCCTTGTTCTTCCCACTTGTATAAGTTTTTCATTGTACATCGTTTCCGCCAACTCAACAAAATGTTTAAAGCAATAAATATTTTATAGCTATTTACCATTGAAATGAATTTCATTCAGTTTATCTACAGAGAAATTCCCACTCAGACAATGTTTTAGTTCACTGTCAATCAATAATCTCTTCTTGACCTTTTGGCCAAGATCAAAGTGTCAATGCGCAATTGATGTATGAGCTATTTCAGAATATACTTGTGGAGGAAAGCACTGCAAAGCAAAGCATGTGGATAAAAACACGATTCAAGTTGCATCCATGTCACATGCAGGGTATGAGCAAGCTTTTCCCTTCGTTCTGGTAGCAACAGAGAAGAATTCACACGTCTCTCTTCACTGGACTGTCAGCGCGTCTGTGTTCTTCGGCTACTTAAGGTCAGTGAAGAGTGATCAAAACCAATCCGCTAGTATGTAGCTATTAAAAATGTTTATAATGCTTTTCAATATCACATTTATAGTATTTTAATTATTGTCATGTATGCTATGTTGAGAAAAAGAGAAAGTGACTGGTATTTCGTTAATAAAACACCATATCAAATCATTTATCATTAGCAGTGAACAAGAAAATAATTAAATAAATACACAATTTGGAGCGATACTGTTTACAATGTCTATCCAGAAAATTTTCCAACACTTTAGAATACTTTTTAATTATATTAATGTTTATTATTTTCAGCATTTGTCTTGCTTCATACGATAGAAACTGTTAATGATGTTCACATCAACTGACTCCAAGCTGAATCGAGCAAATGGACCGGATCTATTTTGTAATCGTAGTCAGGGTTCCCATTCGTCCCGCTTTTCCCTGGATAGTTCTGTTTTTTGATGCAATGTCCCAGTGTCCCGACTTTTTAAACTCTTTTTTTCGATTCTTTTTAAATTGTTTTTTCTCAATTTCAGAAGTCATTTCAAACCAAGGTATATCTTCACAAGAAACAAAAAACTCATGTCATAAACATATATGGTGTACGGACAAACTCGAAATTTCTGGATTTTTGTCTGCATCTAGTAGGGGAAGCTGTTGTACCTTGGTACACTTTTAAAAAGTTGATTGCATGTAAGATACATTGATCTTTGTGCCACAAGAAAAATTGTTTCCTTAAGTTGTTACTAAGCTACTGGTTTCTAGGACACTGCAAAATGCCCCAAGGTACATAGTGATACCTTGGAACAGGGAGTGATCTACCTCGGGAACATGGAAGTCCATGAACATGAACAAGCAACCAGAACTAATGACAAATTATTTTATATGATGAAACAGAGCTATATATTAATGATAAACTAAATACAGATACAAAGATGAGACTTTTAAACACATTTACTGTATCTATCCAGTAATACAAAACCCAGTACGTATTTATTTTATCTATCCAGTAGTACAAAACGCAAGATACGTTTGCCTATCCAGTACAAAATGCAACACATGTCCCAAGGTACAGTGTCCCATAGTACATCATACTGTCTTATTTTACAATTCTGCCCAAAACATTACATACGTTACAACTAATAGTTGGTTGATTTTACAATTTACAGAACAAAAGCCCACTTATTACAGCTATACTACCAATTCAGAAAAATCACTATATTAAAAAATAATCATTTTTTTTTTTTTTTTTAAATAAAATGTACTTCGGGAAATTCCATCTTCGAAACGTCCAAAATGGTTTTCCTTCTCTTACTTAGGAACTAGCAATTACACATATAATATTCTTATGTATGTAATGACGGGTGTTAAGGACAGTGTTAGAGAAAGTAGCTCAAGTGTCCCAAGGTACAGCAGCTTCCCCTATGTATATATCTCTATGGCAAGATGTTACTTATCAACTTTCGGTTCTGTTACGTAGATACTACACTAAAGTAGTTGCCATGTGTTAGTGGTTCCTATATAAACTGATTGTTTCCTAGCCGCATTATGCCGAAACGTCAGTGAAGGCTAAATGATAATATTAGAAAGGAATTTCCCTTCATCAAAGGAGTAGATGAAAATCTGTACTACCATTTATGTAACTGTAAATTTTGCATTTCACATCGTTCTCGGCCAGACGCTGTCAACCACGTGAGATTTTTATATCAGTATCAGTGATTCCGCCAGATCCGCTCCTGTGGAGGTGTCACCCCCAAATTCTCGATAACGCCCCCCCCCCCCACCACCAATTTTTTGAGACGAAAAAATCGATAGAAACCGTTCAAAACACCACTTACACCCTCCCAGTTTTGACTTTACACACCCCCAAACTAAAATTCCTGGCGGAAACCCTGATCACTGATCAGTATCTTATAAAGTGCAACATATAATACCAAATTGGCTCCCCCCCCCCTATAATTTTAACATGTCCCAGATTTTTACAAAATGTCTCGACTTTTTTAAGTAAAAAAATTGGAAATGTCCCGTTTTCTGAAGAAAACATTATGGGAACCCTACCATTTCACATTTAATAAATGATAGCATAAAATATGAGTTTAAATTTCTTTTATATACGAGTACGGGAAACACAAAGGTTGTGACTTGCTGTACAGATGGAATGTACTTGTCATATTAGTGACGTATGTATGCTTGATGATAACTACTAGAACTTAACAAACTGTAAATAATATCTTGCTAATTTCTACAATCAGAACAAAATATTTAAACACTAGCAGATAAGTATATTATACGAAAGGAGAAAAATATTCACTCACTCTTAGTTCATGAAAGAGATCTGTACATTTATTTACAAGATACGTGTGATGAGGACTACCAGGTTCAACACCCCAATTCTCAAATAAAGCTGTACAGAGACCAATTAAGGTGTGATTGGATAAGAAGAACAACCATTTCACCAATTCCAAGTAAACATTTATTCTGCCCTGTAATAAGATAAAAAAAAAAGTATTATTTTAATTTCATCCAATATTCAGAAATTATACTGATTTCTATCATACTAAATCAATCTTATACTATATATTACCTTTTCTCGAATTTCTAATTATTTGAATACAAATTCTAGGACATAATAAACAAGCACACTGTTCTAAAATATAGTATATATTAAGTAAGGAGGCAGCATAAACATTTGTTCAGATTTTCATGTGAATAAATCTCCTGAGGATGAAACTTCACAAATCTAAATTTTCGTTGTTAATAATTCTACAGATATATTAAAAAATAATGAATCCGTAGAAGTGGAATAAGACTATGTACACTCAGATTTATACAAAACGTCTTATAGAAAGGTGTCAGAGTCAAGTAAGTTGCAAAATGCTCCAACCCTGACAAATGTGACAAGTAGAGCACATTTTATTTTAAGTAGACCGTTTATTTTAAACCCAAGTGGAAGATCGGTTTGGAACTGCTATTGTGCAACTTCTCACAGTTATACATATTCGCATCATTCACTTTCTATCAATCAGAGCGTACAGAAGTAGTTTCAGAAATGGCAGTGTTACATCTCTACACAGATTTACTTCCATTTCTCTACTCTGTTTTCCTTTCCATAAATTCTGTGCTCTGATTAGTATCTGTGCCCTGATTGGTAAACAGAAAACATACTTCAAGTGAGAAATTTACAATATACCAATCCCACCACACCAATTTACATAATGAGATTGGGTGATAATGTTAACCTTACTAATTTAGGGAAAACAAAACTTTGATAAGCTTCAGGGATCCAAGTGTAAACTACTGCGGTTAAAACAAATATATGCGGACAGGATTTTTATAGAATTAAAAAGTATAAAGAAATGTAAATACCTCACGATTTGTAAGCTCTTCACTGAAACGTGGAACGCCTTCTACGCCTTTCATTTTGGCAATCCATATTGCTGCAGCACTTGACAGGTTTCTAACACGGACCTGTAAAGCAATTGGATCTTATAAAAATCACAAATAATAAACAGATTAAAAAGAATAAATGTATATTTATTACTTAAAAAAGAAAGTCGTAAATCACAGAAAAATAAGTAAGTTAGTAATTATTTCGATTGATTGACTTGTTACTAACGTTCTACAGAAGCTGATAAGCTACCAAAGATGGGATCTACATTTTTTTATAAAGTGGACTACGAACTATTCTGTTCAATGGACCCCCGAGGAAACTTGAACCTGTGACCACGCGTACAAAAAGAGACTATGCTAACCTCTCATCCAACCGGAGGTCCAATAAATACTTCATTCCAGTTTACTGTAAAATTAGATCTCTGAACGTTCCTTTTATTCGTATTTTAGGTATGATTCACCTTAAACAGATAATCCAATTGAAGAAGTAAATTATGCCTTTGGTGCTGGTAGTAAATGAATTAACCTTACCTACTGATTTTACAGGTGATCATTTTTCACTTACATCATTTCGCCTTAATTAAGCACGTTGCTTTTACACTTCTGTCGATTAAAATAGCCCCGTTTGCATTTTTTTTTATTTCTTCACAAATTTCGAGATAAGTCGGTTTTAAAGTTGCAGAGGTGCTAGTGGCACTTATTTTAGAAGAAAGTAACAGTTAACTGATTACTGTAGATTAGAATCCGAACAAAAACACCAGAGGTGCAAAAAGTGGAGCCAAGTTCTTTAGCCCTAAAAAGGTGTGAAATGGGAGACGGATG
>JAGDQP010000727.1:121200-146005 GCA_022664845.1 Lepisma saccharinum
CTTGTTAATACACCTTTATGCCAAATTTCGTATCTCTAGTTCAAACGGTCTGGAAAATGGATTATGAAGTCAGCCATTTTGGATTCAAAATGATGTCTTTGCAGATATTTTGTAATCTACTAGTGATGATATACCGTCATACTTCGAAATTTCATATTTCAATTTTTAACATCTTTTTTCTTACAGAACCTCAAAATCGCTGATTTCGCAATAAACTCTTGTTCCTGTATAGCATGCTGACGTTTTGTGACACGCGGAACTCGGCTGCATGCACTGCCGTACGTGTTGATACTCCCCTCGATTCGCTCGCGTCGCTGCGCCAAGAATCCCACGGCAGGCCGCACATCGAACTTGAGGAGTTTGGAGGAACTCTTTTTATCACAACCAGAATCTGCAGTGCACTGCGCCACATGATGCAGATATTCCCTCATACTCCAGAGCGCTGCGTCCGAATGGGGAAACTTCCACATTCTGCCTGTATAACATGCTCCTGGGAGTGCTAACGTTTGTGACGAGTAAAACTTGGTGGGACACGCAGGAGTATTGGAAGTTGGCGCGAGGAACTAGGCTCATCCATATTCCATTTCACCACTTTTTAAGGTTGAAGGAGTTGACTGGACAGTTTGCACCCCTGGTGCTTTTGCTCGTATTTCGCAGCTTTTTACACTTGTGTAATGTATATACTCGCTTCACCTCATTGGGGCGCTGCCCCCAGAATTCCAAGATGGCCTCACTGGGGCGCACCCCTTTATCGCAATCAGGCTCCAGCTGGAAACTGTACCCTAGTAGGGGAGACGAGCCGAATTTATTCTAACCTACTCGTAATGGTACACCTTCGTACCAAATTTCGTTCTCTAGCTTCAGTCGTTATAAAGTGGGGCTTAGGCGGGCATTTTGGATAAAAGATGGACACATTTTTAACGTTTTCTTATATTTTCGTGACATACTCGTGATGATACACTGTCATACCAAATTTCATTTCTCTGTCTCGAACGATGTGAAAAATGGTATTTCAGCTGCCATTTTGAATCAAAGATGGTGAATTTTTTAAAACGTTGTTATGTTTTCCTAAACTACTCTTGATAATACATCATTATGCCAAATTTCGTATCTCTGGCTCAAGCAGTTGGAAAATGGATTTATGACGCCCGCCATTTTGGATCCAAGATGGCGTCTTTAGAGATATTTTGTAATATTTTCATAATCTACTAATAATGTTGTACTGTCAAAATAAATTTCATTATTCTAGCGGCAGCCGTTTAGGCTGTGTATTTTTTAAATTTTAGGGTTGGCAGCCATTTTGAATTCAAAATGGCGACTTTTTCAAATTTTTAAAAAGTTTTCTTAATTTGCTATCAATGATGTAGTTTCATACCAAATTTCACTGTTCTAGCTTTAGTCGTTTAGGCTGTGTATTCTTTGAAATTTTAAGTTTGGCGGCCATTTTGAATCCAAGATGGCGACCTTTTCAAAATGTCGGAATTTTTCCTTTATCTACTTATCATCCTCTACCTTCATACCAAATTTCATGTTTCTAGCTTACTCCAAACACCCTGAACAATATGATGAGTGAGTCAGTGAGTGAGTGAGTGTCAGTTAGCCTAAAATGTGCAATTTCAGGGGTCCACAACTAGAACATAGTTTGAGATACGAGTATGAAATTTTGTACATCTGCACATATTTACCATATCTCCTTAACGGCAAAAGCTCGTATTCCTATCTTTAACATCTCTTTTCTTACGGGGCCCCCAAATCGTCGATTTTGCCATAAACTGTTGTTCCTGTATAACATTCTTCTGGCAGTGCTGACGTTACGTGAAGAACTTGGCTCATGCACTGCCGTGCATGTTGATTCCTATTATGCATCGCTTCCTATAGATAAATTTACAATGGATTGCCTAACAGATGCACAAAGTATAAATTATTTATTATGCATTTTCAAGGCAGTGTTTCAGACAGTTTTGTTTCTTTTTATTTGCGCTACACAACTTGATTTCAACATTGTCTTTATAGGACAAAGTGTGTACAATAGAAATTAGTGAAGATTAGCGCTTTCATTTATTTCTAGCTTGTTTCATTATCCGCCAGATGTGCTGAAATCTTTTTACGGGCGTAAGTTTGACGTCTGTTAGGGACTGATTTACGATTTGTGTTGCAATCAACGATTCTGCCAGCTCTGAACACTTATTCTCAAGTACAATTGTTCTCAGTTTGAAACCATCACTGTCGCCGATATCCGTCGCTAAATTTACAGGTCAAATATTATGACTGGCAGAGATGCCGAACAGATGTAAGAGGCTGGACAATGACACGATAAAGAACACAAAGACTGACTGATACTGTCTTGTGGTCTTCTACAGAGAGTGAGTGAAAAGGTTCGTGAAAGTGAACACCCACAAAATAAAAACTTTTATTTGAATTTGCAATTGATCACTAGTTCTTCATAAATGTAGAAAAGAAAGAAGCTTCAATCAGAGTGCTTCAATAACAACAAATAGTTGAAAGCAAGGAAAGAAAGTGAGCATACTGGTAATTGGCGTCTGATCTAGTATTCCAAAGCTCACGCTACGATTTTCTTCTGAAGTCAAACTGGGACTGTTTGAAAACGTCACGTGACTACGTACCATAAAAATATAAAGTTTGTATCATTTTCCTTGTTGTTTTAATATCTAATCGGAAAACCGAAGTTGCTTTCTGAATAAGCCTGATAGAAGGAAATGTACTCGTTATTTTGTATATGACTTGTAATGTTGTAGGAAAATATCAATTTTCCAAGCATATAAAAATAGGCCCATCTCGACATGTTGATGAAACAAACCACTGTCACAATTCTTTCGCTTGAATCCGTCAAACTCCATCGACCATGGGCGGGTTTATGGGCGGATTCATTGTCCCCTCAGTCATTTCAGAATAACTTTAAATGTTTAATTCTAAACGATAATTTTTAAAGTGAGTGATCCTCCAAGGTCGCTCTCGTGTCCCCTCCCCCCAGGGTCTCTCTCCTAAATCCGCCCATGCCATCGACATAAGCAAAGCCGAAACACTTATATTGAAACTATCATCGACAGTAGTTACACTAAGGTTAAGAAAAAACTAGACTGTTAAGGAGAGTCTAGGCTGAATCCCAAGTAGACATGTGACTCCACCCGATGGCTGTTTTAATATAAACCAAGTGACCATTTTTTACATGGTCTTTTCGGGGACACGTAAAATTTTTAATATGTATGTATAAATTATCAATCTATGTATTCTAAATATTGTACTCAGAGGTAGATTTCGATTTCATTTTTTGGCCTGCCCACTGCTCGGAGGGAGGTACTTTTTTTACTGGGAGTTTATTTAATTATTGTTTACGATGAGTTAAAGCATACTTCAATCAAAACCTTTGGCCTGACTGGGACAAGGCCCAAATTCACGCCTGGTTTATTAGCGCATAATTTTACAAATAGAAACTAACTTTAAAACTCCTTTATTATTTAGATGATCCTCGATTTATCTGATATTTCTTTAGTAACTCAAGGTACTCTTTAAGTTATTTACTAAACATACGACATGTTTAAGCTTTGTTTTACCACTAACATTGCCTGAATTGACTTAATTTTCATTTGCGACTTTTCCTCTGCCAATTTGTAGTTCATGAGAGAAAATTTTCTCTATATAGGACCATTGCTACTGTTGAACAATAACTCAAAAAAATATTTAGGTAATTGTAGAGAATGTTATTGTCTTTAAGATTTGGCGGCCGGTAGTTATCAGGTGCTGTTTTTCTCCGCGGAACTAGGTTTTGGTGGAAAAATATTTCTTGAGGGTTGAGGCATTATTACTAATTTACATCTTCTGGAAATCGGGGACAGAAATCACCTTATTATAAGTCTTTCACCTTTTTTCGTACATTTAGAAACTTCTAGATGATGACGCGTGTGTTTCTACACTGGAAAGTATCAATTTGAAGAAAACTCACACGATAATGTAAAACAAGACCAAAACTAACGAACTTATCGGCGATAGGAAAATCTGCAATACGTACACAAAAATAATAATCACTTCAACGGTTTCGGAACTAAACTGGAAGAATAAATGCAAAAGGTTTATTAAGAAATATAGCGGGAAGATAAAAAGCAAAGAGGAAGAGGAACGATGAAGAAATATGCAAAGGAGCAATTTTGTAGTTAAACACTAATTCATGATAAACTGAAGTTGAGCATCGTTGCCAAATGCACTAAACTAAAATGTTAAAATAGTGTACATCATTCCCATTTCAGTAACTTCCTTCACATATACTATTTTAACATTTTAGTTTAGTGCATCTGTTAACGATGCTCAACTTCAGTTTATCATGGACTAGTTGATTTGCCCGTCCGTTAGTGCGGGGTGAATAAAATATGTTGGTAAAAGTCATCGGGACTGTTACCAACTAGAGGAGTTTTGGGGGCTGCGCCCCCTTTATCGTAACCAGACTCTCCGGGGCACTGCACCCCGCTGGTACAGATCTGCTCCCATACACCACAACCCCCTGGGGCGCTGCGCCACCATAGGAGAGCTTTGTCCCATTCATTGTAACCTGGAGTAGATTTCGGCCCTGGCCCGACCTGGCCGGGATAGGCTAAAAGTTTCCAGAGACCTGGCCGGGCGAGGCCAAATCCTGCTGTAGTCCGTTATACTTCAATTTCTCTTCTGTGGATAAATAAAAAAAAAATACTTTACAAAATCAATCGGATTAAAATTTAGATATTGTATCAGGTTAATAGGCTAAAAGTTTCCAGAGACCTGGCCGGGGCAGTCTCAGAAGCATAAGCACTCAGAAGCATTGTTAACTCAGCTAGCTTTGTGCTTGCCCAGGGTTTCTTTCAGAGAAACCTTTCCGGAAAATAGTTGTTTATTACACTTTTGAAGTCTCCAGGGTGTTTTAACACGGTTCGATATACTATTATCATACTAATCTTTTAGAACGTTTCTGGAGTATGTTACGTGCTCAGGGAACAATATACTCCCGGTGCCTCCCGAAAGAAACTCTGATAATTTTCCAGAGCCCTGCAATCGGGTCCGAACCGGGACCTTTGGTTCGGTTTTACATCTACACCGATCCGAGCCGCCCCTCGAACAGAAAATAAACAAGCCCGAAAAGTGAGTGGTTGCGTTCAGCCAGCATCCAGTTGTGGCTGGACAGAAGTTTTACGGACACGTATCGGACCGGGGAGTCGGGCCTGACATGCAGCCCAATCCATACATAAAAAATTGCACTGTAAGGTTTGTTAAATCTGATGTCAGACGTTAAATTTGCTCTATTTACCGAGCACACCGTACAACAGTTTTTTAAAAAGAAATAATTTCCATTAACACACGTACACAAGCATTTGCAGGTTTGTCTGTTTACAAACGAATTTAGAAAACTTTGGTAAACTTAATTCTGTATGCGTCATTCTAGTATCATAAGTTTGGTTTTGGCCCGTCACAATTAAATGAACGCGATAATTCCTTGTTATACAGCAATTCTTGTAATTCAAGATTTATTTTATTTAAGCTCCTATTTAGTTCAACTGACACTCTTCCCCCCACCGTAACCGCCAATGTTTGGACGGGAAAGTAGCTTTTGCGAAACTGGCAAAACACTATGGCCATCACTCCCACTTTTATGATTTCTAATTTAGTAGGCTGCTGTACGCCCGTATGGTGGTGCATTTTCTCTTTTCTATCTTCTTCAACACTCTTGTTTCGATACTGCCAGTATAATTGTGAAACACCGCTTCTGCCTTGAAAGAAATGATAGTCATCTGGCAATCTGTGACGCAGAACTGAAAACATTAATTGTATTTTTTTTTCTGAAAAGCTGAAATATAACACCATAGTTTTCTTCTTCCTTCCTTCTTTCTTTCTTTTGACTTTTTTCTTTTTCAAACACACGCGGATCAATGAGTGGGCACCTTTGCCTGCTGGTCGAAATCTTGCTCAACACTACCGTGACAAATGAAAAGAAATATATCGATATTCTCTTTCGTTGTACTTTATTGCACCAAGTGTCTCTCCATTGCAGCCCTCCCTGTCTTTGGTAAAAGAACCAAGTTAATTGCTTCCATTTCAATACACCGCCTGATCCACGCTCCAAGATTCCCCTGAAAATAGAATGAAGTGGCACAAAACATGCAGTAGCTCGCAATAAAACATGCAGTAGTCAAATAAAGCCGGCCAATCTGACTTCCATTGGTTATTTCCTAAAATAAAATGTGCAATATTTTCCATTTATCTTCTCCGCATTTAGTGGTGGTTTCGGCGCATTTGGTGTTCAAAGTTCAAGTTGGTTTGCCTGCTGTCGTGAGACTGTGAATAGTTGCCTGTGTGTATTTTAATTTGTGTTACAGTGTTTGTGCGTGTGTGTACATATTGTGAGTGATAATTACCTAGGCTGTGTGTATGATAATTTTTGAATGGGTTGGTTAATTGAGGCTTTCCTCAGAAAATTGGCCAAGCACATCATCAATTTTGATCCTCAAACATTTTAGGTAGGTCAAGCAATTTATGTTATTTTTCTATCACCTTTCGTGCAACTCGCTGTATATGTTAATCTTTTAGTGTTGTGAATGTAGTTTCTGTACGTTGAGCAAAATTACGCCTTAGTACATTTTCTGTAATAGAAGGTCTACAGGAGGATTGGATTTACATGATTTCCTCACTCAGTGCCCCTTCCCCATTTCTCCTTTATCTCCATTACAAACAGGATTTCAGTTCCATGTATATATTGCCTTTAGGCATCTCACAAGTCAGGCTCAGGCCGGGATAGGACGGGGAGAGGATATTGGAAGATAGTTGGTCAGGGCCTAGTTTGTAGGTACCATCCCGATATTTACCTGGTGTAACTGAGGAAAAGCTTAGGTTCGGATGGGCGGACGCTGGAATCGTTACCAGGACCTTGCGTTTGCTAAGCCAGCGCTCTACTAACTGATCTACGGCTGCTCGGCAATAAGATTTCAAATTTCTTGCATTTAATACGGAACGAAATGTTAGAAAAAAGTTCCACCGATTATTTTCTTTCCTCATTTCCCTTCATTCACTTCTTTTAACTGACGCAATAATAATAATATCATTCGAGAATGTGCATCTTTGAAACCTGTCATCTTGCCTAAATTTCTAACGGCTGATTTTGTTCAAAGGCCTACTATAACCTACTTAATATTTCCATATAAGAAACTACGCACAAACGACAGCTCATTATTATAATTGATATTACCAAATTTTACAGCTCTTCAAATATTATAAGTAACATCTGAGGACAATACCAGTGCGATTAAATATGAGGAATGAGCTTTGCTATCCAGTTATAATTTGTAAATTTCTAACTACTATGTAATAGTGTGAATTTTGTTTAGATTTTTTTCTCCATTATGGCAAGATATTAAAAAACTTAAATGTAAAGCCATATGTTAAAAAATATCAAAACGATGAATGTCTGTGTGGAATGAACTGAAATAGCGCGCGTTCAATCTAGGCGCAAATAACAGAATTATAGGTTTGAAATTGGTATTGCATCTTATATAATTTTTCGTAGGCTTTTTTTTTTTTTTTTTTTTTTTTTTTTTTTTTTTTTGTAAATTAGCACTTTATTTTGTAAATGTAATAACGTTATAATAATATATTTCTATTATTCGCAAAACATTTTCCTTCTATAAAGAGAGTTTGGAAACGTTTTAAAAAAAATTAAAGCAGTACTTTAGAAATCAATCCTATGTTCATACTAAGGCTGTTTTTTAAAGGTACGAAAATATTTTGTGACTAAAATATGCTATCCGTCCAAAATTACCATAAAAATACACTGTTTAAAGCATATTCTTAATAATCGCTACGTATTTTTAAAACAGTTTTAAATATTCTATTAAAATTATTTTGTTTTAATTTTTATTATTTAATTTTTTTTATTTTAATTTTAAGGTCTTTAGGCAATTTTGGCTACGGTAGGATGGATGATGATAAGATAAATTGGTGGAATGAAGAAAGTGGGAGTACAACCGGAGAATCCTCAGAAAACCCACGCACACGGTGTTTGTATACCACAAAACCTACATGGCATAAGCAGCGATCGAACCGACGACCTCTAGCACCAGAGCTGATCGTTTTACCACTGAACCACCGCTACCCGCGAAAAAGCATAATTCTCTGTATTAATAAATGATTGTAGCATATTTTGCAAACATTCTTACCAGAAGATTTACCTTCTACTAATACACCTACTTGACAACATAAAACCATCTCCACTATAGAGCACACAGTTTATGAAGCAATGATACCCATTCCCCATGCTGACCCCGACGGTCAAAGTTGCTGGTTCGATTTTTTATTGTTTTCCAATTCGGATCTTCGATGCTTCGGATTACTAACATCCGGATCATCCACGCTCCGGCCGAAACGTATGGGCAGCTGGTCATAATTATAAATTTAACCAGAAATGCAGTATATAAAATAGTAAATATATGTAAACATAAATAAATAGACAATATAATGTTAATATTGAATCGCATGTTGAAAAATGCAGCGATAAGTCGGGTGCACCAGTTGCATGCTAATTGTTCTACCATTATGCTATGGCTGCAGCGATAACTTCTCTGAATATGTGATATTCTATTTACCTTGAGCAGTTATTTAATCAAGCAGAAGATTGCCCAATATACAGGAGAAAGATGCCTGAAAACCATAAATAACAATTCATATTCAACAACTAACTGTTCAGTAGGAAATATATTTTTTCAGTTACGATCTTTACTTTGTGCTAGTTCTAAATTTAAAGAATTTTGCAACTACTGGACTTGAATAAGACTGAAAATATAAATTTTGTAACATCTCATATTAATCGAGATAATAAGGCGAGCCAATGACACAAACTCTTAACATAATAAATGAACTTTATTTGGTAGTGTGGTCGGTAAGGGACAAATTACTCGAGAATGAGGAAACAATTCTCCCCTTTCATGTAAGTTTTTAAATCCGGAATTTCTGTATCCTTTTTCACTAGTCAAATGCGCGAGAAAAATGTATATGTGTGTGGGTGGGGTGTGGGTCAACTGACCCCTCTCGGCTCCCGGTCGCCTGCTAGGTAACCCTTCCCTTTCCATACAGTATAATCTTCCCCTAAGTAGTGGGCCAGGTCAAAAAATGAAACCGAAATCCACCCCTGATTGTAACCTACTCGTGATGGTAAATTCATACCAAATTTCGTTCCTCTAGTTTCAGTGGTTTGGAAAATGCGTTTTTGGGCGGCCATCTGGATTTTGATGGCGATTTTTTTAACGTTTTCTTATATTATCGTGACCTACTCGCGATGGTACTCCTTCATACCAAATTTCATTTCTGTAGCTCGAACGGTGTGGAAAATGTGTATTACGCGGTCATTTTGAATCCAAGATGGCGACTTTTTCAAAATATTGTAATAGTTTCTTAAACTACTTAAACACACTTTTATGCCAAATTTCGTATCTGTAAATCAAACAGTGTGGAAAGTGGGTTTTTTGAGTCCGCCATTTTGGATCTAAACTTTTTCTATGAAACTAATAATTTTAGAATGAAATTGATATGATAACTTTACAGATGGGTCCAATGTCTGATCATGTGCGAAAAATCATTCCTATCGGTCAAGCAGTTTTGGCGTGATGATAACACAAATATAGTTACTTTCATTTTTATATACATAAGATTAGTGTTTAACTACAAAATTGCTCCTTTGTATATTATTTCATATTTCCTGTTTGCTTTATTTCTCGCTATATCTCTTAATAAATCTTTCGCGTTTATTCTTCCTGACGATGAAAGCTGTTGAGTTCCGGAACCGTTAAATTGAAAAGATTATTATTTTTCTGTTCGCATTGAAGACTTTCTTTTGTTGAGAAGTTAGTTAGTTTTAAATTGGTCTCTCGCGTAAGCATGACATATACAGGTATATGTGTGGCTTAGAAGCAAAAGCTCCACTCCAGAAAATTTTACGGGAGAGCCAAAAGAAAATTTATGGTGGTAAATATAGTAGTATATGGGTACATTTTCCCTGTGGTTCCTACGCAAAAAACGACAAAAATACACAACGAATTAGTGTTTTACCTTCATTTACCTTCACTAGACACTTTAATGTACACAATTTCATCAAAATCTCGGTTTCCAAAACAATGGAGATTGCAGCTTTTGCTTCTAAGTCCCACATATGTCTAATTACTAAGATTGTTCTAAAATTCAGTTTGGTTCAATTATTTTTCTTATTTATCATAGATTTTGTCAACAAACAAAAAACACTTAAATTTGACATCACGAGAACAACATGGTTAACTAAGCATTTTGTTCATTAAGAATATTTTATAACCAATGTGCTTAGACGTATTATTGATGCCTATAATTAGGTATTAAAACTGTCAATCACAATTACTTGAAGAAGTCATGATTCATATATTACAAATAAAAACAAGAATAAAAGTATGTAGAAGGGAGTTAATACACAAAAAGCACATAATTCAATTGAAAAGGATTTCGTCACATTAAAGTTTATAGAAAGGTATACAATACATAAAAACAGTTATAATAAACAATGTAAGCAACTGATACACATACGAACAACAAGTATTAATTGTTTACCTTTTGCGCTTTGATACCATAAGCTTTGTCTAAATGCACAACCATCTTCCTTATGCATCCCTTTATTTCCGGATTAACTTCAGATAGGAACGATCCTCCGTCATCTTCCATGTAATAAAATTTGATGTTACGTATATCAACCTACAAAACAGAATTTTGATTCAAAATCGTCGCAATCTTCAAATACCGACACTGATAACTTAAAATCACTAAACTTGCAACAAAGAGAATATGATTGTACAAAATTTAAAATATCTAACACTATTACAGTTCATATCCTGACTGAGGTTTTCAAGCGTTTTCCCTTTCACACCAGGCAAATGCCGGGATAGTGTTTTCAACTTTGTAAGGTCGCTTTGATTAGCCTCCGGACCTGTTATCAATGATTCCGAATCTTTACCAAAATATTCAGTTAATTTAGCTTTGCTATAACAACCTTGTTTTGAAGCACCATTAGTTAATCGTAATTTGTTATGATATAAAGCATATGTGGCTAAAGATTACTCCTTACGATATTTCAACTATAAACTTGACTAGCTCAGAAACTGTATACAACTGTAGGTTTGATATAACGATCTCTATCGTGGACTAAAGACTTGGTCTTTATCAAAATTAGATTAATTGCCGTTAATCTAGAAATAAAACTTTCCTTGAGAAAGAAACTCAATTCTTATGTATCCGAGAACTTGTTTCAATAATGCAAACAAAATGCTATAAGATTGTCTACCATCTATTCATGTATGAAAATAAAGAATTCAACTTAATGAGCTGCTCACACAAGTATAATGATTATTACATTTACATAAATTTATCTCTCGGGATAAATTTTCTTGATTTATTTATTTGACTTCGTCAAATTATTAGTTAAGGAATCGCATTCCAAAATTGAATTTTCACCACTTGAAAACTGTATCTTCTTTGTTCTATTTTCCTCTTCTTCTTCTGTCATATCGGATCATCTTCTCTTTTGACCTTGTGTCTGAATCTGGCCAAGTACAAAATTTCAAACCAAAAGTCCAATTAAAGTCCAAATAAAATCTAAAATCGTCATAATGGACCAAAAGTTCAATTTAAGCCCTTTAATCATTTTAAAAGTTACCACTTATTCTTGTTTCGCAAAAGTAAGAACACATAAAAGCAAGATTCAGCTGAGACCAACACAACACATAAAACACCATTTTCCATGCCTCTGTTCAAAGAAAAGAAACTTAAGTTTGGTGAAAGCAGACGTAAAGTTTCTTTGAGTATTATCTCCAACCTTTAGTTAATTTTAACCTTCCCAACTAATTCATTGTATTTTTGTTGTGAACATTTAAAGACTTTCAAATTGTCAATATTCTTCTTACGACAAGCACCATATCCCAATCTAGGTATATCCATCGTGTTATTATATACATTCCTATAGTATTTGGACCTTCATACAACATAAACAGCTTGACAATTTGTCTCGCCTGCATGTTACTTAATTTATGTATAACACTAACATATCCTTCTCTATTTTACACCCCTCAATCACTTTACTTTAACTTTCCATAACTCTGTCAACAATAGTAGATGATTCTTTATTAATAACATTCATGCCTTCATCATTATAGAACAATATTTTACTCCAAAAATCTATTCCCGGTAACTTAAAAAATAATTCATGTGGACTGAAACGATGGCATTCACTCACCGTATTATTAAGAAACTTAGTTACCTGAGATATTAGTCTACTCCAAAAAAGAAGTATGATCACAACTGTAATACCAGGTGTGTAAATATGAAACCGAAATTTGTGCAAAGACGGCGTTAGCTGTCACTGTGGCTACCGTAAAACTGCGTCCTTAGCGCCACTTGCTTGTTTTTACTGCTGATAACGATTTGCAACTCACAACCAGACAAGTTTCATGTCATAGTGTAGTGTTTAATAGCGTTGAACATGGTGCAATTTGTACCTACAAACTACGATGTGCGGACAGCATTGACTTTTTGTTACCATTTGAAGACAACTGCTGCAGAAATGCATCGCATGCTTGTCGAAGCTTACGGCGATCATGCTCTTGGTAAGTCACAGGGCTATGCGTGGTTTACAAAATTTAAAAGTGGCGATTTTGACGTGAGAAACGAAGAACGTGGAAGACCACCGAAAAAGTTTGCAGACAGCGAATTGCAAGCTTTGTTGGATGAGGATGACGCTCAAACGCAACAACAACTCGCGGATCAATTAAATATGACACGAGAAGCAGTTTCCATACGTTTAAAGCCATGGGCAAGATTCTGAAGGTGGGATAATGGGTTCCACATGCATTGACTGAACGACAGCAGGAAAACCGAAAAATCACTTGCGAAATTCTGCTCGCCAGGTACAAAAGGTAATCATTTCTCCATCGAATTGTGACTGGTGACGAAAAGTGGATCTATTTCTAGAATCATAAGCGTAAAAGATCATGGGTAACTCCAGGAGAATCGGCGACAACAACTGCAAGACCAAATCGCTATGGACGGAAGACAGTGCTTTGTGTTTGGTGGGATCAGAAGGGAGTTACGATCTATTATGAACTGCTGAAACCTGGCGAAACCATTAATACCCAACGTTACCGACAACAAATAATCGATTTGCATCAAGCTTTGCGTGAAAAACGACCAGAATATGACCAAAGATAACATAAAGTGATTGTGCTTCATGATAATGCACCCTCCCACACAGCAAAACCGGTCAAGGAAACGATTGCGACGTTTGGTTGGGAAATCCTTCCGCATGCGGCTTACTCACCAGACTTGGCGCCTTCCGATTTTCACTTATTTGCATCCATGGAAGACACACTTGCTGATCAGCGCTTTACATCTTACGAAAATGTACGAAAATGGCTTGATGATTGGTTTGCAGCACAAGAGGCACAGGTTTTTTTGGTCTGGCATCCACACATTGCCGGAACGATGGCAGAAATGTATCGCTAGCGATGGCCAATACTTCGAATAAAATAGTTCTTAGCATTGTCATCCAATCACTGTGTCTTTTCTGTACATAAATTCCGGTTTCATATTTACGCACCTGGTATGTACGTATAATTCTATCAATTTCTTGATTATTTACAGGATCTGATAACTCGTTGTTAAAACATGGTGGATATTATTCTCATGTATAAATTCTTTCCAAATTTTCGAAGTAAATTGAGTACCAATATCAGTTAATACTTTATACGGATAGCCGTAATGTTTGTCAAAGACCTTCAACTTTCTTATTACTTCTCCCGATGTTGCTTTTCTCAATTCATATAGCATATCGTCGTCGGAACTGCAATACCCCCTATGTGGCAAACCATCTATTTTTCAGGAAGGCCAAAAAAAAAAAGGTTTCTGTAGTACAGTCTTCAATACAATTTAGGTACTTAAAAGTTGTTATATCTCAAAAATTAGAAGTTATTTTCACATGAATTTTTTCTACCGTATGCAGAGTACACAGAGCTATAAACTGGTGCAAAAACATGAAAAGTTAAAAAATGTCACATAGGGGTATTGCAGTTCCGACGACGATATGTCTACACAAGACAAAATATATTCATTTGTACTAGAACGAGGTAACCTTCCAATTTTGTCCACTGATAACAGCTCTAAAGGTAACGTAGAAGTACCATGTTTTTCCTCCTTTTGCATAGCTTCATTTCTAGTGTTTCTCGAATATCTCTTTTCATATACTTCCAATAGAACATTCTTTTCATTGTGAGATACGTTCTTTCCATGCCAAAATGGCCAAACTGATCATGGTAGATCTTTCCTAGATTCGTTTGGTATTACTACCCTCCATCTTTTATCTGAACGATATTTTGTTAGGATGATATCTCTACTCAATCTATAATTTCGTCTAGCTATACTCAATGTCCTCTCCTTACAACTTATAAGAGATTCACGTATTTTCATCAGTTCCTTATCCTCTCCATAATTTACGGTCAGTTGTGCACTTATATTCCTAGTCTGACATATCATGTGTTCTTCTGGCTGTAAACCAACCGGTATTCTACTTAAGGCGTCTGCTATGACACTGAATTTTCCCTTAATTACTCTTACTTCATGTTTATAATCCTGAAGCTCCAATACCCATCTTGTTATACGATTGTTCCATGCTTTGTTCACCATCAACCACTGTAAACAATTATGGTCAATATATATATATATGACAAGTGGTTTCATTTTAAGAAACTCCTGAAACTTTTCTATTAAGAATACCACAGCGAGCCACTCCAATTCTGTAACTGTATACCTTCTCTCATGATCTTTAAGACTACGACTAGCATACTGTATAACCTCTCCATCTTCAAATGAACCCTAACCTAAGTAATCAGCTACTCCCACCATTAAACCATCGGATACTATATAAAAAAAACTTTTTAAAGTTTGGTTGAACCAATGCTGGGACATTAATTAAACATGACTTTAATTCATTGAAAGATCTCAGCTCTTCATCTCCCCAAAACCACTTTCTGATTTTATTTAAAAGCTTATACAACCAGATAACTGTATTTGTCGCCAGTTGCATATACCTAACCATCTCTGCAATTCTTTCTTATTCCTAGGTATGGGATAATTACTTATAACATCATTTGTGTCTTTCAAAAGTTTGATAACATTTCCAGATATAATATGCTCCAAAAAGGTTATTTCTTGTAATGAAAAGTTACACTTTTTCAATGTTACAGTAAGCCAATTTCTCCTTAAAGTACTCGAACTAACCTCTAACGTCTTGAGATGTTTCTGGAAATCACCACTAAGATAGCAAATGTCATCGACATAGAGTTTTAACCAAGAGTCAGTTTCAATACCAAACATGGAATTCATCACTGCGATGAATACTGCCACCGCATTCACCATCCTATATGGTAATCTTCCAAATTGGTACTGATGATTGTCTACTCGGAACGCGTTATATGGCCTACTTCTTTCAGATAATAAAACTTGGAAGTAGGCTAAAGGTAGATCAAATTTAGAAAAATACCTAGTCCCTGAATAACTCTCATTAAGCTGTTATTGTTCTCTACCTGATTTTCTGGCACTTCGATGTATCTATTTAAATTTCTTAAATCCAAGACAGGTCTTACACCACCATCTGATTTATCAACTACATGAAGAACATTACAGTGTGAGCTATTAGATCTTTCAAATACGTTCCAATTCTCCCAATTCTTTATCTCTGTAATAACCGCCTCTCTCTTACTATATGGTATTGGGTATTGCTAATTCTTAATCATGACTTCTTAATTACTATTTAAAACAATATATATATATATATATATATATATATATATATATATATATATATATATATATATATATATATATATATGATTGATGACAACCTGGTCTATGATCGAAAACAGGTTCATCAACACCTCTGCTAACAGATCCTTTTGTTCTTTACTTAAACTTTTAATACTAAAATCCTTATCCCTAATTTTCTCTTCCGTGGCATCAGTTTTCTGAAAATCATTATCCTCTCTTAATTCAATTTCAGGGCAACCTTCTTTTAAAGATCCAGTAGATGACAGGTTGGCCCTTCTCTGCATCTGCTCGCCTCATTTAGATTTACTTGTACCAAACTTATAACTTCTTCTATACATCCATGATCTTCTCCCTTCTTCCTTTCCTTTTCACTCCTAATTTTTGCTTCCTTTATACATCTCACTTCTTCATTTCTATTCATTGTTCCTTCGTCGTTATCCTTGCTTCTATAGAAAGTCCTACTATAATTTCTTAAAACCAATTATACGGTCATTATGTTATCTCTACGGATAATAGGATCATTGTATCGACCAATGAATTTCGTAAAACCTCTCATATTCTGGTAATTCCCAACCACTACACATTGTTTCAATTGATAAGGCAACATCATAGTTATCTCCTCTATAAGCTCATTATCAGACATTCCTATATCACATGCCTTAAATTCCTCTACTAACTCGAGAACCTCCTTTTTCCTAGTTACTTTCCTTTCTCCATTCTACCCTCTTAGATCTTATCTCCTCATTTACATTTTCAAGAGTCTCTTTACTATAGTAATAACTTAAAAATTCCAAACAGAATTTCTGGACATTTGTGAACCTGTCTCTCATGTACACGTACCAATCCCGTGATTTATCCACCATAGCCCACTTTATCATGCTGCACATATGACATTCTTTCAAATCAAAGCACAAGAACCAGGTTAAATTCTCCAAAAATCTAATTGGACTATTCAACAAGGAATCACCTTTCCATTTAGGAATATCCTTTAGATCTCTTGGTTTTAATGTTCTCTTATCAGTATTAAAACACAACATATTACATATTCTCTCCACAAATTTCTCCCTCTCATAATGATGTTGATGCCTCATTTTATCACGTTCCATTACTACGTGACCACAAAATTTACTTTCCAAACACATGATCATTATCATCCAATAACTTCACCTGCTCTAAAATACGTGTCCATGCACCTTTCCTGATGGTCACATACCCATCACCATGATTACTCAAACCCTGACTTATACTACTATTCTTCAAGGTCTGAACTGAACTTCCAAGATTTTCATAGTCAGGGTCATGTATCTTATCTAAATCGCTAACCTCATTTGTCTTCGACTGTATCTGCTTTGACTGAGGTGCAATCATTCTCAGTTTACCATTGTCATTAAGATTTGACATGGACTCGTGTACTTTATTATTACTTTCTAATGAATTAACGACACAGATGCCTAAAGGCTACAAATTATTAAAAAAAATAAAGACTACAATTACTTTTCGTGCTAGTGTGAAACACTATATCATAACTGTTTAGCAGCACTCCATGCACTTACATGGTGACACGAAAATGCACTAACCTCTTTGATTTATCCAGAAATTTCTAATTCATGCAAAAAATATAATTTTTCTTCCCAATAAAAGTTTTTAACAGTAATTTAAAAGTCGAGAAAAATGTGTCTATAAATTACCTGTTAGATTATCGAGAAGAACCATGTAAAGAAAATATAGGAGTGATTTAAAGTA
The DNA here is from genome assembly GCA_022664845.1 of Lepisma saccharinum. Classification (NCBI taxonomy): domain Eukaryota; kingdom Metazoa; phylum Arthropoda; class Insecta; order Zygentoma; family Lepismatidae; genus Lepisma; species Lepisma saccharinum. Next base: position 138,799 of record JAGDQP010000727.1, read on the forward strand.
ACAACATGAATAAATTATACAAGAAACTAAAGCACGTGATTGATACCAATTAGTAAATGTATGTTAGATTGTATGTACTGATTTTAGTTCTAAAACTCGAAATATTTAGGACAGACAATAATCGTAGTTTCTGTCTAGTTTTAATACTTTCAACTGTTTAATTCGTACACTAATAATATCTTTAAGAAACATCTAATTCAAAAATATGATATATAGATGTCGTTTTCTGAAGACTTCTATTGCGTGAAGATTTCAGCTCAATTGACGCAGAAATTTGAGCCTGAAAATATTGCAGCAGTAGAACTCAAGATTCAAAGCCGATCTAAATTAAGCAACTCACTTGTCTACTACCATCATGAGATCGTAGTTGCTTGAACTTTAAAAATTTTTACTTCATATATTAACTCAAGACTACCTACATACTAAAAACCTGAACCTTGAACTATACTGACCTTAGTATCAAGCTGCAATCTGTTAACATTCTTTCCGGCTATCACTTTTAGTATTGGAATAAGGTCTGATGAAAACCGACACATTGGGCCTGTGACCAAAAATGTGTCATAATCTTTTGCAGCTGGAGGATATTGTCCTGCATTTGACACGATCCCTGGAAGCAGACTCTACGGTTTCAATGGTTTCTACTTTTACACTACATTAAGAAGAATTAAAGCTATCAATTTAATTAATATATTGTTATAAATGATATACACTTTGAGAGTAACTGAGCCCCTTGGGGAAACAAAATGGTAACCGCCACCTCCGTTGAAATCAAGCTATGAGCTGGAATGTGTACCTTTGGAAGAACAAAATGTCATGTAGTTGTTTGAAATTTGAAAAGTGAACGCTAAATGGCAGGGGAAGCAAGAATGGTACGTTACAATGTTACTCTGCAGCAGGAAGAAAGTGGTAAGCGCCGAGCAAGATGACAGACAGTGTGTGTCATGCTAGAACTTCCTCTTCGATAACAGGTCGAGTAGCAGAGGAATAATCCGAGGATGAGCCTTGCAGGTTACAGGATGATGGTGACGCTGATCTGGACTACATAGTTCCTGGTTCTATTTAATCTGAGATAAGTAAAATTTGAAAATTCAGAATGTATACAATTTGTGGATTACAATGGTATGTCCATGCACATACCATTATGTTTCTCCAATAATATAATTAGGGATGTAACAATCACAATGTAAAAAATATGCAGTTATAAAAGTGTGATAATATTCTCTTTGTACATGTTCACAGTTCGAATATGTAAAGGTAAGAAAAAGTCCATACCTTTACGTTTTATGCATATGTGATAACATACCATTGTATTCCTGCCACCACGTATGCCATTAGCGTACGGGAAAAGAATGGTGACAGAAGCCAGGTATTGCTGAACAGTCATAATACGTATACACATGTACTATAGGCGTAGAAATCACCTGCCTTCAAGTTTCAAGATTAATAACAAAATAACAAAAGGGTTACAGGAAAATGAATCATATCATTAGTTCCCTTGTTTCATTATGCGTTCGTTGATGGTCCATTTGAATTGACATATTACAAGAAATTAAACATGAAATGGCGCATAGTTTCAGTGTCAATGTCAAATCAATTTAATGATATTACAGAAAAAAGCTTTGTATCTATTTCTATTTCCGTTACTAACAAAGTACCCTAAGGAAGAATGCTTTTGTGAATATTCGGAATGTTTTTTAGGACAATGGATACTTAGGTGTTAAGTCAACAATGTCTTCTTTCATGTTTGTGTCTATTAACAATGCAGTCAATTTATTTGATTGATTGAAATTAAAATTATTTGGGCCCCCAAGCACCAAGGCTATACTGACCCGTTCCTAGAACACAATATAAAACTTCGTACAATCGGTCCTTGCACTCTACCGTACCATCTGGATTAATAGCTGAGGATATAAAAGGGCACTCAGCACACAGAACACGTAAGAACAAGCGCAGAATGGCACGAATGCCAGATGATTATACTGGTTGTGGCTCAAGCCGCCAGATTCTCATTGACGTGTAAATGCTTGCGGTTACCAGGGTGGCATTACTGAGAATCATGTACGACGCAATGTGCAAGAGGTGTACAGTCCAAACCAATGGCTGAATATTATACAGAGGTCGGAAAAGAAGAAACCGTTTCATGTTTACAATATGCTACAAGAACATTTCTTTACCACAAAGAACATAAGAGGAAATTTAACTCTTAGGAATAAGACAGTGAATAGTCACGACGTCAAGCTGAGGGATGTATGCCACATTAGGGTCAGTAGTAATACCCCTACTTCAATCGAAATATCATCCTCTCTTATGAATAATATTTGGGACGAAGAGGACGAGAACCTGCCAACTTGTCCTCCTTACATCCTAAGTACAACACTGTACGGAAATTGGAAAAGAACAAAGTCACCGATGTCCTGTCACTCGTAGACTACATCCCTCCTAATCACCATGATTTTTTTCCTTGCCTTAACTCCAGCTGCAAGTATTGTTGAGTTCAGTGATGACTATGACAGTGACGTGGATTAGGATTGTCAGCATCTGTTTGTGAAGCCGTATCTTCATTAAAATCATGTGAAACATGTTTGAAGCCATTATGGCTTCATTAAGTGTATATGGACAAAGTATTGTCCATTTCAAATTAGAAGATAATAACATGTACACTGTATTCGGCATTTCAAATCAAGTTTTTGGTTTCAGAAAGATAATGGTATGAATACTGCAGTATTCCAGTACTGCAGTACTGGAATACTGCTTTTTCTTACTCCATGTGTCATGTATTGTGTAACTTGTGTGCTATAAATACTATATAAATATACCAAGTAAATAAAATAAAAATATATTGTGTATTAATTTTTTTTTGATTTGTACCAATTGTTGAATTTTCTTTTTCAATTAACTCAAAAGTTAAAAAATGGTGGTTACCATTTTGTTCCCCGAGGGGCTCAATTAGAAAAACTCAAAGCTTAAAAATTTTAAAGTAACTTATTTGCCTTTGTATCTCAGGTTAAAATAATATGAATGTACTTAGAACTTTTCACATATATTAGAAATATAGTACCATACAACAGTAACAGAAATATAGTAACATATAGTAATAGTAGCATACAACTAAATATTTTAGTAAAACTTTCGTATTGAGACGTTAGTGGAAAGTAAGTTATTATTAAACAAGTGTTATTACTGTGCAGAGGATTTCAAACTATCTGTAGTAATTTTACTTACTTTGTTATGACGCATGTCATACTTATAGGAGGCACAGCCTCAACATTGTCAGTTTATTCAGAAGGAATAATTAAATAAATAAAGCAGTTTACTTCAGCCCAAGAGAATTTGAGAAGGAAAAGGTGGAACACCTTAGAAACATTTTAAACAAATGGAACACCCTAAGGAAAACTGAATATTTTCAATATAAAACTAAAATCTCGTGCAATATATATAGATTCTATTCATCCTCTGACTACTAGCTACCATTGAGGGAACAATATCTACGTACAACATTGAATTTCTTCTTCAGTTACAATGCATTTTGTTTTTCTGTCTCTCCCTATTGATCACTCCTGTATTCAGTGAACTACTTTTTTTTTCTGCCTATTGATAATGGCATAAAAGCCGCAAAATTTAATTACTTTATAGTGTTAATTGTGTAATTGTGCAAATGATCTTCTATAAGAAACTAGGTACGAACGATTCCTTTCCTTTCTATTCAAATTTAAGATATATATATACAAGATGGTAAAAACGTAGAAAAAAGGTACTTACGTAGAATACCAAGACAGGCGTACACGAACTTCGCAAACACAATAGAAAACCGACAACGTTTCGCAAAAGCGTTTTCATATGGTAGGAGAAAGAATGGACAGAGCAGACTGATACGAGACTTATGCTAAGACGACGCTATGTTGCCAACTGATGCTGGGTAACAGTGTGGCCAGGTTATGGATGAGGGAAAGTGACTAGATGGGTCGGGGAAAACACCAAATGGAGAAGGAAGTGCGGAGGTTAGTAATAGGTACGGGGCTTCCTAAAGGAATAACAGGGAAAAGAATCAGAGGGGAAAGGAATAATAATAATATGAAGATGAAGGGGAAAGGGAGAATAAAGAAACAATGATGAAAAATAGAATAAAAGTGCAACTAGAGACGGAACGAAGAAGAGAATGGAAGAAGAAGAAGAAGAAGAAGAAACTGCGCTGCAGGGAGTTAGGGTGGTACTGGGTAAGAAGACTAGGAGCGAATGGAGTTTTGTGAGGAGAAAATGTACAGTTCAACATGGTGGTTTGAATACACCTTAAATCCAACCGGCCTCCCTCCGCTTCCAATCTTCTCACCCAGTACCAGCCCAGTCTTCAGGCCCTCCAGAAGCTTCGCAAACTGGCGCACCACACACTCACTGCGTCACCTAAAACTAAAAGAGGTTTGCCGTCGTGCCCCAAAATAGTCTACAGCAAACCTCCGAATCTCAACACGATTTTCACCAGAACTGGACCAATCCCGCCCCCTTCCCCCACCTGGCAAGTGCAATAGACACCGCTGGAGAACCGGCCCTTTTTCATCCCAGTCTGATCTTCGAAGATCATGTCACTCACAAGACGTACTCTTTCCGACAATCCGGCAGTTGCATTCTCGTTTATCTCCTACTCTGTAACCTATATTTCGGTTTCTACGTCGTAGAAACCCAAACACCTCTATCAATCCGCATCAACAACCATCGCTACTCCTCTAAACCACAACTTCCGCACCTGAACAGACATCTTATCACGGCTGCACCTTTCACGAAACCTTTTGAGTCAGCATCCTGAAAATTTTGAACCCTGACTCACCTGCCACAGATAGAAAGAGATGGGAGCAGACGTACATCTCTATCCTTTCCGCCAACATGAACCCGGCCTCATATATATGCATATAACTCCCTGCAGCGCAGTTTCTTCTTCTTCTTCCATTCTCTTCTTCGTTCCGTCTCTAGTTGCATTTTATTCTATTTTTTAATATTGTTTCTTTATTCTCCCTTTATCCTTCATCTTTATTATATTGTTATTATTATTATCCCTCTCCCATCTGATTCTTTACTCTGTTATTCCTTTAGGAAGCCCTGCACCTACTCCTACTAACCTCCGCACTTCCTTCCCTATTTGGTGTTTTCTCCGACCCATCTAGTCATTTTCCCGCCTCCATAACCTGGCCACACTCTTACCCAGCATCAATTGGCAACATGGCGTCTCCTTAGTACAAGACCCGTACCAGTCCGCTCTGTTCATTGTTTCTCCTACCATGTGAAAACGCTGTTGCGAAACGCTGCCGCTTTTCTATCGTGTTTGTGAAGTTCGTGTACGCTTTCCTTGGTATGCTCTAATGTAAGAACGAAGTAAATATTTAAGTAGGCCTTCAAGCTTTTTCCTAAATTATCGAAATATCTAAAGGAAGTATTTCTATATAAAAGGAAAGTAACAAAATGTGTATTAGTCCTCCGAAAAAGAAACAAAATAAAAAAGTAAAAATATAATATAATATAATACAATTAAGGAACTTATTTTTGTATAAAAGCTATTCTGTACTGAAACACAAGGACTCAGATAATTATGAAGTAATTAGTGATTGCTAGAATGAATATATAGATATAACGGAAAGAGCTTAAAATCTAGATTAAGACAAGAAACAGAGACGCCAAATAAAGAAATCGCTTCGTCCAACTTAACACAACATAAAAACGTCCATACCACAGCCTGCGTGCAGCTATGAATCACAGTGATAGAATTTTTAAGAAAGTTTTTATTTGTATAGACACATTTGAAAATGTCAGAAAGTTGGAAGAATATTGATATCAATTTATGGAATAATTATTGTCTAAAAGTAGGAAAACATTATTTCCGAAGAAATCACTTTCCGACGTGAAGCATCTGCCAACACTCATGCATGGCTACGGCCAGGTACCAAGGAGCCAAGACACCAGCAAACAAGTTAAACAACAGTGTGAGCTTTAAAATGACGACTAGGTTAATGAAAGTTTTGATTTTAATCAGACTAGTATTAATGATTGAACAATTACAGTGAATTTAACATAATCTGAAACACCACAATAATTATGATTTTTACGTAACCTAGAATTTCCTTACTTTATCTATTTTCATTCTGTACCGGATATGTCTGGCGCTCTGAGGGGCACTCAGCCTCCTATCAAATTGAGTACCATATGTCCTTGGTACTCTTGGGCACTTTGATAGGTAAAAGCAGTCGAGAGTAGGTACTCAATTCTTGTATAGGACGAGAAAATGTGCGCTACCTCCACATCCCCTTTGCGCCATTCACGACGCTTGCATATCGCACAGGTTAAACGATTACCGGGTAAATAAAAATGAGAGGGGAAGGGACAGGTCAGAGAACCACGGAAGTTCAGGTCAATATTTTCTGTTTTGAACCCGCGTGGAAAAGTTAAATAAAGCAAATTAAGGTTAGTTTCCTTTCCTTCCATCGATCTGCCAACATTTTACCCTTAAGTCTTTTATCAACTTTCCGGCAACAAGAGTAATACCCATTGAAAGTTAAATGACAAAACTAGATTCATAGAAGCCAGTATGCCAAAGGTAATAAAACAAATAATTTAAACATTACACCTGTAAGTTTTATAAAGCATTCCAATGCTTGATATTTATTTTTCCTATTCCCTTTAAGAAGTAAAGACTTACCAGTCGTTGGCTTATGACCAAAGATACCATTGAAAAAACATGGCATCCTAATGGAACCACCAATATCAGAGCCAATTCCCATCGGTGAGCCTGCAGCAGCTAACATACATGCCTGCGCAAATAATGGAAAAAATATAAACAGATGTGAATGGAAGTCAAATTATGGTTAAAATAGCTTAACATTGAGCACATCATATTTTATACAGTCCGCCGCACTTCGGTAGATGTCAACAGAGAGTGAAACTTTATGCTGCCTATCTTCAATTCGCCTACTTTTCTTAAGGTATATAAGTGTTTTTAACATATAAAAAGTGCAATGAATAATAGTAGACAAAACTATTTTCTAGTCTTTTCAACAATATATAGATTTTTATAGCATTTCCTTACTACAACTTGATGAAGACTGTAATATTATAATGTGAATAAAATCAATTTCAGATGTCATATAAACGTACCTAAAAAGAGTACAACAGGAAATTCTTGAAGTAGTAGTAATGTATTTAATTCATATATATATATATATATATA